>PVIU01022786.1:0-28691 GCA_004026605.1 Ondatra zibethicus | reverse complement strand
CTATACAATAAAGGAATTGCCGGAGGCATTACCATCCCTGACTTCAAACTCTATTACAGAGCTACGGTAATGAAAACAGCTTGGTATTGGCATAAAAACAGAGATGTTGACCAATGGAATCGAACAGAAGATCCGGATATTAATCCACAAACATATGAACACCTCATATTTGACAAAGGGGCTAAAATTATACAATGAATACAGTTTCTGTGTAATTATTTTGGGAGTCAAGCTAGCTGGGCATCAGGAACGCGGCCCACTCCTCATTACTACACTTACGTATGGTTTCTCCCATCACGCATACCTTGAAAAATAATTTTTGAAGTTTTTTTTTTTACTTTTAGTTTTTATGTGTATGAGTGCTTTGCATGGATGTATGTGTATGTATGATGTTTGTGTCTGGTGCCATGGAAGCGAGATGATGTAGTAAGATCCCCGAAACTGGAGCTACAGCATGCTGTTAACTGCCATGTGGTTTCTCGGAATCAAACATAAGACCTCTGTGAGAGCGGAAGTGCTTTTATCTTCCGAACCATCTCATCACACCCTCACACATGCCTTTGAAAAAGATTTTTATAAATATTTATTTATTTTGAGAGCGTTTGTGTGTGTGTGCGTGTGTGTGCACCCGCCTGCTTGCGCCCGATGTTGATGGATGAAAACCTTTTATCCCTTCTCCTAGAACGAAGCATTTTATGGCTCTTCTTTGGCATCTCCAAATTGCTAGCACTACTACCCTGGGCTTAGGAGGCATTGACAAGAAAACGAGTCTAACTGGTAAAAGCAATGCAAGACCCAACAGTCAATCGGATAATCAAAATAATCGGTATGACCACCGAGACTACTTGGTGGTCACATACACAGTATGGGCACTCTGGGCAAAGGGACTGCTGTCTGGTACAGGACAGAGGAGGACAGTGTAAGATGTCATGATACCACTCTGATGACACATAGCTTACACATTGCAACCTCATAGTTCTTTTTAGCAGGCATTGTGGTATTCTGCTAGGCTTCCAGACCAAACAGTACAGAATCCCGGCCAGCATTTAGTCAGCCCCCATGACTTTATTTAATACTAATCGTCATCTTCATAGCTTGTTTCGTCACTGTGCCCACACAAATGGAATACATGATTTCACCACATGAATTTGGGGGGCTCAATTCAGTTCCTGATAGGTTCATAGATTCCTAGAATTATTCTATCTTCTTGTTGAATTATTCTGTTTAATACAATAAAAAGTCTTCTTTCATGATAATATTTCTTGTTCTGATGTAACTTTGTCTGATATGAATAGTGCCAGCTAAATTTTCTTGTGATAAACACAATCATGACTGATAAATTTCTAACGTTTTATGTAGTTCAAAAATTATTTTGAATTATGTGTTTGTGTTCATGTGTATGCAGGTACCCACAAAAGCCAGAAGAGGGCATCATGGGAAGTTTTGAGCTGCCTAATATGGGTGCCGGGAGCTGAACTTGCCTTCTACTGTTGCATGTGTGCACGTGTTTGTATATGCATGTGGAAGTGTGAGGTCAGCAGACAGCTAGAGAGAATCCATTTTCCTCTTCTATTATCTGTGTCCCAGGCTTGGTGGCAGGCCCGTTGGTCTCTGAGTCATCTTGTTGGTCCATTCATCTTTCTATTTTTTTTTCTTATAGAGTCTAAGGTCTTTGTCTGTTGCACAGAATTTTTAGATGTGTGAATTACTACCTTTGTGCATATGGTTGGGTTTAAATTCACAAATTTGCTGTTCTTAGAAATTCCTCACTGTTCTTTACTACTTTTTTCCTGGTCCTCTTTCTTTCTTGTGATCATGGGGAGGCTCATGAACTACTTTTAATCCCATTTTATTTTTACTGAAAGTTTATAGCTCCTTATTTTCTTATTAACTTATTTTTATGGGTTGGGAATATACTTAGCACAGTCAGCCTTCAGTTATTATAATTCTTTCTATGCAGCATATGAATTTTATAACATTTTACTTCTATCCCTTAGCTTTTTTCTTTTGCTATGGATTTTCTTGTACATACACCATGAACACCATGCTACATTGTATTTATTTTTACTTTAAGTAGCCATTCATATTTTGAGGGTATTTGAAAATAAAATTTTAACATCCTCCTATATATTTACCATTCCTCCTTGTTTGTTGTGAGGCTTAAATTTCATATGTTATCAGCTTCCTTCTGCCCAAGGAACTTCCTTGGGAAGTTGACCTTAGCCTTGTAAGGAAGTTCCCTTAACCTTGTTGAGGGCAGCTGTGTTGAAAATGAATTTCATTCATTTTGTGGTTTGTCTTCTGTTTGAAAGAACTTTTTGGTAAAAAATTATTAGGTATATATTTTATTTTCCTTTAAATGCCTTCAGCTTTTGTAGTTTCCATGAAGTCATATCATGATGCCTCTTATTTTCATGCATGATTTTAATATTTTCATTTTGCTACTAGTTTTTAGCATGTCGATTATGCAGTTCTTTGGAATGCAGTATCATTTTGACGAATTTTAGAAATGCCCTTCATAATCATAATTTTGTTGTTTACCAGTTGCTGGTGGGAACCTGAGCTATTTCTGGCTCTGTGTGAGCTCCAGAGATTTTTCTGACTTCTTTCTTGCCAGCCCTTCTCTAGCTTGGGTCATTTCCTGTCATGTATACCCAACCCAGGACTCACCAATAATGTTATATGGATCCCATGGCAAAGCTCTACAGCTTTTCCTTCATGCATTTCCTTCCTCTGGCATAGCATGTTCTGAACTGTATATTTCTCAATCTCCCTGTCATCTGCTCCCTGCTTCTTTGACTTAGATGATGCTTGACTCTGTCTTGTTGCCTGGAAACGGCCTATAGGATGTGAGAGCATGGTGTGTTTTCATCTTCTCAGAACTGTCGTATTTCAATGCTTCTACTCTGATGTCTGCAAACCACGGTTTCTAGTGTTTCTAATACAGGGTGGTGCACATGTGCTGAATCCATCCTCTTCAACTCCATTTTGGCTGGAAACCTAAGTATTCTTGGGGATATTGATAGTGGAAGTAGATGATTCTTGATTCTTGGCATCTAGCTTCTAAAGACTAAGGAAATACTTCAGAATATATGATGAAAACAATGTCTATTAAGTTAACAAGAGCAATGCACATATAAGCATATCAGTAATTTCTATGTAATGGTAAACAGAAGAATCACAGAAGCTTGCAGAATTAGAAAGATTAAGTAATATCATGAAATGGAGTTCCTTTCTCCTAAACTCTCTAGAACATTTTAGAATTTTATAAAACATCATTTCAGATTCAGCAATGGCTGTTCAGACAGGTCATCGTCATTCTCTCTCAGGCAGTTGGCAGGAAGTGTCAAAGAAGAACTCTGCCAATTGTCTTAATGTTGGGTGTAAGTGAAAAATAAGCTTTAGTGTTCTTGCTTCATATGATAAGATCATATGTTAAATTTCCTCTAAACACATTATTTCCTTTCAACCCATTTTTTTAAAAAAAACAGCTTTTCCTATAAAATTGTTTTGATACATTCCTTTAGCTTTGACACAAATATCAAGATATTCATCAGAGAATTTAGCATCTAAATCTTTCTTAAACATTGAAGCCTTACAGCACCTGGCCCGATTGCATAGGCTTAGAAGAGCTGACTTGGGGTGGTCCCAGACAGACCAAATCAACTACCACGCAGACCCACATTTAGAGCTTTGAGTTGACCCACACCAGCATCTACCCCATCTATGACCTGATGGAAATGTGTGAAGGGACTGGCCCAGCGGAACCATAGCGACAGGAACTCCATGATGCGGGGCAACAGCAGGGTACCTGAGAGCAGCTTTGGTGAGGGACCGGTATTGATGGTGCTAGAAGCCAGAGGCCTTGGACCTGACTAACAACTTATTGCAATGAACATTTGCAAGGAAAGCTGTTTGGGAGAAAGGGTCTGCTTTATGATACACAGCAGCTCCCAGTGCCGCTAATATGAATGAAGAGGTCTTGGATAGGCAAAAAAGATGGAGGAGCAAAAACAAAGAGGTCTTAGATAGGCAGGAAAGATGGAGGAGCAAAGTTTTTTTTTAATTAATATTTTAAAAATTTTCTGTTGGGGGGATGCTATGAGGGTAAGGGACAGATAAGGAGGTCCTGAAAAATGTGCGGGATTAGAGTTTATGATGTAAAATTCCCCAAAAATCAGTAAAAATTATGTTAAAGTACATACAGCATTTTTATGAGCACAGCAGTGGCGTTCAGGGATGATTTTAACACACATGTGAATGCATTATGTATCCAGCTCTATAAAGGATATAAACACACACACGTGAATATATGTATACAGCTCTATAAAGAATACAAACACACACACATGAATATATGACTACAATTCTATAAAGTATATAAATACACACACAGGAATGAATGTGTACAGCTCTCTAAAGGATATGAACACACATGTGAATATGTGTACACAGCTCTATAAAGGATATAAACACACACATGTGAATATATGTATACAGCTCTATAAAGAATACAAACACACACACAGGAATGAATGTGTACAGCTCTCTAAAGGATATGAACACACATGTGAATATGTGTACACAGCTCTCTAAAGGATATAAACACACACACGAATGAATGTATACAGCTCTCTAAAGGATATAAACACACACACGTGAATATATGTATGCAGCTCTATAAACGATATAAACACAGACACGTGACTGTGTGTACACAGCTCTATAAAGGATATAAACACGTGAATATATGTATACAGCCCTCTAAAGGATATGAACACACACGTGAATATGTGTACACAGCTCTATAAAGGATATAAACACACACGTGAATATATGTATACAGCTCTCTAAAGGATATAAACACACACATGAATATATGTATACAGTTCTCTAAAGGATATAAACACACACACGTGAATATGTGTATATAGCTCTATAAAGGATATAAATGCACACACGTGAATATGTGTACACAGCTCTCTAAAGGATATAAACACATATGTGAATATATGTATACAGCTCTCTAAAGGATATAAACACACATGTGAATATATGTATACAGCTCTCTACAGGACAATGACTTTAACATTCTCTTTTCATTAGTCTTTTATAGTACTTTGAAATTCCAAGTAAGATTGTGTACTTAGAGCTATTTTCTGAGCGATGATGTGCAGATGCGTTGCCGTGTCATTTGGCTGCTGTGGGTTTCTAATAATGTATATGGGGATCTTTTTTTATTTCTTTTGTGTTGCAGTTTAAACTATCTTCTATATGTTAAATAATACTTAAAGTTCTATAGAAAAAACCCTAAAGATTTGTAGAACACATTTCTTGTATTAACATTCACAAATATTAGCCATGCTTCTTAATAAAACTCTCTTTGACATAAATTTTTAAATACCAATTATAACAAATCTGCGTCTCTAAATCAAAGAGGCAGTTAAAGTCAAATGGCCCAATTACAGGCTTATTTTAAAAAATGAATGAGTAAGAGAAACCTTTTAGCTTCTCAAGATGCTATTGTTCTTTTTGCAGGATGTCAGGAAGATACTCAGTCTTACTTTGATGAGGCTTGCATTGTCTTCTCTTCCTATCAAATTTCTGGAGGCTTTTCATTTGCTAGGGAAAATTAGGAAGCTCCAGGGAAGTGAGAAGTAACAGGGAAGGGGTTTTAAAGGATTTATAGATGGAGAAACAGAAATGACTGAACTCGCTTTTGTGCTCTGAATTCCATTGTGTAGGTTGAGCCTCTCCATCCTCATCATGAGTGCTGGCGATGATTAATGATGGATTGCAGGCTTGCACATGCGTTCTGGTATGATTAAGGAAAGCAATTCTAAAGAGAGAGCAGTGTGATTTTCCTTGGCTGTTGCACTGATTTCTTGCTATTTTACTTGAAATGCCACTTAAAAATGCCATCAGATATTATAAATAACCACAGACGCAATTCCTGTATGGTATGGGATAACCATACATATCTTACAAACATAATGTGCTATTTTTAATTATAATCATAGTTTGCATTTTCTTATATACTACATTATAGCTTTTTTGAGACTGCTGCAATTGTATATTGTGAGTTGTAAAACTTTTCTTTTTCTCTTTGTAGCCATGGCTGTCCTGGAACTTGCTCTGTATTCCAGACTGGCCTCAAACTCAGGGATCAATCTGCCTCTGCTTCCCTAGGGCAGAGATTAAAGACATGCACCACCACTAGTTGGCTTAACTCAAAAATTTAATATGTAGTTTCAAAATATTTTTTATTCCAAAACTATTTCTAAGGATAGATGTACATAAAAATAGGGGTAAATGTTGTCACAGTTCCTAAGTAAAAGTATGTAACTAAACATTTCCTGTCCTGGAGCTGCTCAGGACATTTTCCAAATTATCACATAAAGGCTCATATTACTTATAAATGCTCAGCTGATAGTCAGGCTTATTACTAGCTAACTCTTACACTTAAGTTAATCCATACTTCTTATCGATGTTTTTCCACGTGGCTTGGTACCTTTTCTCAGTACAGCATTCTCATCTTGTTTCCCTGCACTTGCCAGTGACACTCTGACTCCACCCTTCCTCTTCCTAGAATTTTCCTTGTCTGGCTTTTATGCTCAATCTCTTACTGCCCAGCTATCCGCCAATCAGCTTTTATTTAACAATGAGCATAGTACACAGCAAAAGTACATAATCTATCTCCATTTAAGTAGTTAATCAATTGATTTAGCAGTTGACTACCTTATTTGACACACATCCTCGACATTCTTTGTAGACTACAGGAATATAGAAGGAGTGTGAGCATTTACAAATTCATTGAAGAGAGACATGGAGGTGGAGAATGGGTTCTGTGTGAACGTGATGGAGGAAGAGGATTTAGCTCCTTTCAGTTCTTTTCTCAATTATACTTCATCCATTTCCAGTCTCAGCCACCTCTCAGGATGGCTATATGACAGCTAGATGAGTCTACTACAGTTAATATTTTTATGGCTATTTAGTTACTCATGGGCAAACCTGCTACTGTACTGTAATCATCTTAATGTCAGATTTCATTCTTAAAATTTTATTTTACTACCTTTTTTTGCTCTTATTTTTTCTATATTCTCATCACACTTTAGGTCAAAGTTTCTCTCAACTGTGTGAATAATTTCTGAAATGTGTTTGGAGGCTGGAGAGATGGCCCTGTAGTTAAGAGCATTTGCTGCTATTGCAAAGAACTCAAGTTCAGTTCCTCACACCCACATGACAGGTAACTCCAGGTTCAGGGGCTCTGACACTCTCTTTTCACTTCTATTTGCAACAGGCATGTACATGGTGCATATACATTTTTATTCATGAAAAACAACCATAACAGAAAGTCGAAATGCTTTCTGGGTAAAACAGGAATTTCTTTTTCCTACACTCTCACCCCTTCCTCCTGTGTTCATCACTTCCTCTCTCCTCCTCCTTCCTTCCTCTCCCTCTCCCCTGCGTTGTACTGAGGATGGAGATGAACACATCATACACTCTCTATGGACACTATTCTCCTTAGTGTTAACCCCAGCCCCGGAATTTTCCTTAGTGATCTCCTACTCCCTATGTCCCATTCCTTATGCCCCAAGTTCTCTGCCTTTCTTTCCCTTAGTTTATTCTCTTGTGTGGGAGATTTCCTCCTCTAGTAGCCCTAATTATTTGTTTTATTGTTATTTAAATTTTCATTTGTGTATTCTTTGTACATGGCATTGTGCTGCATAAGGACATTTTCACACAAGTATGTGTTGATGTACAGCATATTCCCTATGCCTCCCTTTTCTCTCCCTTTCACCCTTCTTACTAATACCTGTGCTCATACCCTCTCTATTAATATTCCCATTTGATTCCCAAGACAGTTTCACATCTACTCACATGTCTTGTCTACATACCTGATTTTTCTTTTAGCTATAGAACCTCTAGGAACTATAAATGAGAGAAAACATGATTATCTTCAGTTACATCCATTTATATACAAATGACATCATTCTTCATGGCTTAAAGAAGTCCATTGTGGCTATATACTTGATTTTCTCTATTCATTCTTCTTTTGTTGGACATATAGGTTGGGTCTACAACTTAGATATTGTGAATATGACTGAAGTAAACATCGATGTCCAAGTATTTATGTAATAGGTTGACCTGGAGTCCTTTGGGTATACAGGAATGGTATAGCTGGGTGATATGGTAGATCTATTTTCAGTTGTTTTAGAATCTCCACACTGAAGGCATAAGTCATAAAACAATCCCACACCAGTTTGGAATTGTGATTAATAAAATGGTTATTTATTTAAAGGGAAAAACTTACAGATCACTGTCCCAGACAACAGCCCTCTGTGTGATCAGGAACGAAGTCTAACAGCTGGAAGCCGGAAGCAAGAGAGTGAGCACATGGCTACCATTGCTTTTTTAAAACAAAAGAGACCATGCCCCAGTGGGCTGGTATCTTAAAGGCTATTGGCTGAAGGAGTGGAAGTAGCTCCCGCAGCACCTCCCCGTTTTGTTTAAGTAAGCGAGTTCTAAACCCAATACAAAACAATATACACTCGGAACAGATATCAAGTATAAGATTAGAATTACAATCAGCATAAACAATATTAAGCAAGGAACATATGCTAAATGTTTTAATAAACATTCTATCCTAAGGAGTCTAAGTCTTGTATTGGAGATGGCTTGGCTAGATCATAAGAGGACGGTAACTATGATTAACTAATCTTCAACCCTATCGAAGGCCTGAGATAATATTAGTTGAGCAGGCAGGAAGTGCAATCAAGTAGCTTTCAAAGCGAGCAATATATGACAGAGACAATTAGCTACCTGAGCAATCACCCAAAGTCTCAGTTTGCAATGTTGAAGTGACCAACTTTGGCTATGGCCTAGAATAACTGACAGACCATTTTCAAAGGCAAAAAGTCCTGTTTATTCATTTCTGCATACTATATCTTGTCAGTGGTTGAGGCATGGGCATTTCTTTGCCCAAAGGCCAGTTTTTGCCAAGAAGAAAACAGGCTCCAAGTGGAGTGTCTTTGGTGCTCAACATTCTCTCGGGAATAGATTTGTGCTGCCAGGAGCAATTATGTCTCATGTCAACAAAAACCCTAAGTTATTTAAATGCCATGTTCCACAGATCCTTGAAGTGGTTGAAGATTATCTATCTATACAGAATATAATCTCTATGTATCTAAAGAACCTGATTAGTCTAACTATGACAAACATAGATAACTATTGATCTATAATTCTTAATACTTATCTAACTTAAAGACTAAGACAATAAACAACTGTGCAATAAATGAGGACAATGATCTCCAAATGTAAACAATGTACAAATATCTTGATCAGAGGCAGAAATGTACACTGCAATATGGTAAATGTATATATATATGTATCAATACATAAAAAATGTTTTAAACAGAGGTAGAAGCATGCATGCATACAATATTCAATATAATTTAACTTTGTATCATATATAAGAATCTATACCAATGTAATTGTCTGTAAACAATAACTCACAAATACCAATCTATTATCCCATCATCCAATTTTCCCTCTTTTTTTTTTCAAAAAGGTCCCTGATCTTATAAAATTCCTCCCCCAACCCTCAACCATATACCAATTATAATCAACCCCTAAATGATGTCCCCAAGCCTGAGGACAAACTTTGCTGGGAGAGGGGACGTCGTCTTCTAGAATTACTTCCAGCTGTCATGGGGGCCACGTTCTTTCTAGGGGATCCTGTGAAAGTAAAATGATGGTTACATTTCAAGATTAATGTCTGGTAAGATTGCAAATAGTCTCTGAGTATTTTGTGGAAGCCTGGCCAAAACGTAAAAGATGTGCACCATTTCAGCTACCCAAGTTGGAACTGTCTTGTGCAGCTGGTACCCAAAACAGGTCTTGTAGTAGTGCTATCAGTATCATGACGTCATATCAACCAGGTGGAGTTGTTGTTATGGGGCCCGATCTTCTTCCTGGAAACTTCAAAGATTACTGCAGGAAAATTCATTGTTCATTGTGGAAAACTTAAGCATTACTTATATAGACATATACAGACATATATATTCAATGAAAGGTGTGATAAAGACAAAAATAGATATGATGAAAAGCAAAGCTTTTTTCTAAATTCTTTTTTCTTTCTGTCCCACATCAAACGGCTCTTGACATGAGATAGAAACTCTGGGTTTTTTCTTTTAACAACATGCTTGGATTTAAAGAAGGACAGAGCCATTGTACAACTCTAAAACCAGCTCTATATATTCATAAACATATACGTACATACATATACATATATAAATGTATACATTGTATCATTTGTACTTACGAACTATATTTGATTTTCTTGATGATCCTTATTGGATAGTTATTTTTCTACCTGTCATCATTCAAACATCAGGGGTTTCTTGAATTTTTGAAGATGAGTGTTTTCCTGCAAAGACAAGAACAGGACCCTGCCCCCATCCTAAATGCTTTTCTTACCACCTGTATGGTCATCACCAGTGTGGATGAGCTGTCATTTCTCTGTTTCAATAGGCTTCTCCTTCTCAAAGTGCATCTTTATTAATTTTGATGGTATCTATAATTTTTCATCTCCTGTGGAAACAAGAGCAAAACCTCTTTCCCAATGTAGTACATCTCCTGTTTTCCATTGTGAGGTCAACACATCCTTGAAATATACTAGTTGATTCAATTCAGAAGTTTTTTCCATTATCCAATGCCTCTCTGCTGCTGTTGTTCCTTTCATTAGCGTTAAGAAAATTCAAGGTTAACAAAGCATTATGCAATCTATTTCTGGGGGTATTTTCCATCCCTTTCTCTTTGTTCAAAATATCCTTTATTGTACGATTTGACCTTTGTATAACTGCCTGACCTGTAGGATTATTTGGTATACCTGTAATGTGCTTTATATATAATAAGCAAAAAAGCATTTCATTTTCTCAGATACATATGCTGGACCATTGCCTGTCTTTATTTGTGCAGGTATACCCATGATGGCCATAACTTCCAATAAATGTGTGATTACCGAATCAGCATTTTCTTTCTTTATTTTTCATATTCTTTTATTTCTTTCCATTCAAAAAATTTACATTTACTCCCCTTCTCCCAGTCCCCTCCCGTTCCCCCACACCCCCTCCCTCCCCCTGCTTCCTTAAAAGAGGGCATGGTACCCTGCCCTGTGGGAAGTCCAAGGCCCTCTCCTCTCCATCCCGGCCCAGGAAGGTGTGCATCCAAATAGACTAGGTTCCCAAAAAGATAGTACATGCAGAAGAGATAGGTCCTAGTGTCATTGTTGATGGCTTCTCATTCTGCCCCCATTGGCAATATGACTAGGATGCAACTAAGATTTGGGTTCACCCTATCCACATGTGCCTCCTGTAATTTTCCCTCAACCATTGTCAGTTCCTTTTCTGCTTCAGCTGTTAATTCTCTGGGACTATTAAAATCTTTGTCACCATCTAAGGTTTTGTTTAAATGAACTAGTAGATCAGGTGTTATCCCAACAGCTGGTCATAGACTGGAAATGTCTCCTAAACAATCTTTGAAAGTCATTAAGAGTTCGTAACTGGTCTCTCCTAATTTGTGCCTTTGTGTTCTAATTTTCTGTAAACCTATTCTGTAACCTATGTAATTAACAGACTCTCGTCCTTGAATCTTTTCAGGAGCAATTTGTAATCCCCATTTAGGCAAGACTTTCTTTACTTCTTCAAACATCCTTTCTAAAGTATCTTTATTTGAATCAGACGACAAAATGTCATCCATGTAATGGTAAATTATAGACTTAGGAAACTGCTTATGAATTATTTCCAATGGCTGACCTATAAAATATTGGCACAACGTGGGACTATCAAGCATTCCCTGTGGGAGGACAGTCCATTGACATCTCCTAGTAGGCTGAGAATTATTATAAGTAGGCACTGTGAAGGCAAATTTTTCTTTATCCTTTTCTTGTAAAGGTATAGTGAAAAAACAATCTTTCAAATCAATAATTATAAGAGGCCATCCTTTTGGTAATAGAGAAGGCAAAGGAATTCCAGATTGTAGAGGACCCATAGGTTGAATTACCTTGTTGACAGCTTTTAGATCTATCACCATTCTCCATTTACCAGATTTCTTTTTTACAACAAACATAGGAGAATTCCAAGGGCTGGTTGATTCTTCAATATGGTGAGCATCTAGTTGCTCTCATACCAGCTGTTCCAAAGCCTGTAATTTATCTTCAGCTAGAGGCTACTGCTTGATCCATATTGGCTTCTCAGTTAACCATTTTAAAGGTAAGGCTGTTGGTACCTCTAAATGTTTGCTACTTGCTGTATGTTCTTATACAGCCTGAATGGCTGGTGACCTTTTACCATAATACCTCATTATATCCTTCCCAGAATTATGAGTTCCTGGGACTACAGGAATGTTAATCTGGTTATTCCATTGCTGTAGCAGGTCACAGCCCCATAAATTTATTGCTATATTTGCTATATATGGCCTTAGTCTTCCTATTTGCCCTTTAGGCCCTATGCACTCAACTCATCTCGTGCTTTGTTTTACATGAGATAGGGTTCCAATTCCCAAGAACTGAACATCTACATCTTGAAGAGGCCAATTCAGGTGCCAAGATTCTGGAGTAATGATACTTACATCCGCACCTGTGTCTAATAAGCCTTCAATAAAGATGCCATTTATACAGACTCTTAGCTTTGGTCTTTGATTGTTAATAGAAGTCTGCCCAAATATACTTTTACTTTGTCCTATTGGATTTTTTGACTCATCCTCCACATTTAACCCATCATTTAGACCAGTATTGCTTTTTACAGCAGGCATTGGATTTTTTAAATTTTCTTGATGAGACACGTTCTGTACTGTAACTGGGAATGACTGGGCCACTTTTGGCTTGGGGACCTGCGAGAGGCCCCTCAAGTGGTTTCCCGATGGTATTGGGTTACCTTGTCTGTCTGTTGTTGACCTGCATTCATTGGTCCAATGTCGGCCTTTACCACACCTCCTACATATACCTGAAGGCCGAGGTCTCCTATTTTTGTCATTCCCAGAGGAGATATTATTCCTAGAAATTCCTTGCCTGCAATCCCTTTTTAGATGTCCTAATTTACCACAATTAAAACATTTGGCAGTTTGATGTCTCCTCATTGCTTTGGAAATCGCTTCTCCTACCCAAGATTCATCATTATAGCCAAACGTCTCAACATTCATCATATGCTGAATCCATTCATCCATAGGTGCTGATCTAGACCTTAAAGGCCCAATTATCTTTTTATATTCTAAGTTTGCATTTTCAAAAGCCAGAGATTCAAGAATTATTCATCTAGCTTCTGGGTCTGTTACTCCTATTTGTAGAGGCTTAATTAATCTTTGCAAAAAGTCAGTAAAGGGTTTTCTCTGTCCCTGCCTAACCCTGGTATATGATTGACCCTTTTCCCTAGTTCTTGTACACTATCCCAAGCATTCAAGGCTGCTTTGTGGCATAGGGACAATACTTCTTCGTTGTAAAGAGCTTGGACCTGTGGATCAGCATATGCTCCTATGCCAAGAATTTGATCTTGGGAAACCTCCACACCTTTTGCTCTTCCTTGCTGTTCCATATGTTTGGATTCTTCTCTGAAATAAATTCCAAACATCAAGGAAGGTCCATCATCCAATACTGTGGACACTAACAAAGAAATCATGGGGGGTAGCTCTGATATTAGAAACCCAAGTCCTTATCATTTCCTTAACAAATGCAGAATGCAAGCCATAATTAACAACAGCTTGCTTAATTTCTTTTAGATCATTCATTCCTATTGGTGTCCATTTACCTTCTTTGGCTCCCTTTGAGCCTTTAGAAGTTGATGCTTTGTCAGAGTAAATTACAGGGTATGATGCTAAAACCCTGGGTAAACTAGTTCTGACAGCCGATGGTGATGTTGTATCCTGTCCTTGTGCCTTCTTACTCTGTTCACCAGCTCCAATAGTTTCCTCAATCATTTCAAATCTTTTTATCATTGTCTCTCGTAAAGCCTGAATCTCCTGACCTGCATATGTTTTTAGTGATTTCACTAAGGTATCAATTTTTTGGTTCACATTCTGCACCTGTAATTCCAAGGTTTTAATGTTTCCCTTCAAAGATAACATGTCCTCCTTGAACTTTTCTTGGATATCGTGTAGATTGCCATCCTGGAGGTACATTCTGTCTGTTACCTTATCAAAATTTTGTGATAACTTCTGAACGTCAAATTCAATAGTATGAACCCTTTCTGGTAACTTCCTAGTACCCTTGGATATGGAGTCAATTTTGCCTATCACAGTATCCACTTGTTCAGATAGCCTCTGATTTTCAGTAATTTTAATCCTTTCAACTAGTCATTCATTATTAGTCTGTAAAGATTGTATTGTTCTTAGGAGTGCCATATTCTTCCTTAATGATAGAATATGGAGAAAACTGAAACCTAGTAACTAGTAAATTGAGGTATCCCCATAGTCATATAAACCTCACATGATATAATCCATTGTATTAGTAAAGAAAGCAGTAAAAGTTGCAATGGAAATGAAAACAGCCATATTACCTATTATCCAGCAGGTGGCGCTGTTGCTGAGTCACGAAGAACCAATGCAAAGATGACAGAAACGGGGTCCCATTTCAGTGCCTGCCTTAGTATTTGTTAAAAACTGGGAAATATGAGTTGCTCAACAAAGTAAATGTAATTAAATCAATTCCATACACAGAACCAGAAACCCAGAATCCAGGGGTAGAGAACAGCAACCCAGAAGCTGTGTATGCCTCCACGTGACAAAGAGTTGCTCTGAGGGGTTGCAGCATTTGGCAAACACTTGTGCTCTGACTCGTGCTGCTTAAGTGCTGCGCTGCAAGAGGGCTTTAAAAACTGCTCAGAAAAGAGCAAACCAGGCAGGCAGAGACTGTCTGGGCCCATGGAGCCCAGGAGATGTGGAGTTTAAATCCACATGGGGAGGCGGCTGAGGGAGGCCTCATGCCAAGCCAAGCTGGCGGCAGGCAGCCGAGCTGGGGTGGTTTTAAAACCAAACGTTGTGTGCCAGGTAAAGGCATAAGTCATAAAACAATCCCACACCAGTTTGGAATTGTGATTAATAAAATGGTTATTTATTTAAAGAAAAAACTTACAGATCATCGTCCCAGACAACAGCCCTCTGTGTGATCAGGAACGAAGTCTAACAGCTGGAAGCAAGAGAGCGAGCACACGGCTACCACTGCTTTTTAAAACAAAGAGACCACACCCCAGTGGGCTGGTATGTTAAAGGCTATTGGCTGAAGGAGCGGAAGTAGCTCCTGCAGCACCACACTGCTTTTCATAGTGGTTAAACTGGTTTATATACCCACCAGAGTGTATAAAGGTTTCTTTTTGTCTATATCTTTGCCAGATTATGCTTTTATTTTTACTTATTTTTCTTTATGAATGGCATTCTGACTACAGTAAAATGGAATCTCAATGTGGATGTATGATTACTTGATGAGTAGTGTGGTTAATTTTTATATGTGTATTGATCATTTGTATTTCATTCTTTTGAGAACTGTCTGTTCATTTTACTACCCTTTGTCAACTGGATTATTTAAGTTTTCTGACTTAATTTTGAGTCATTTTTAAATTTTAAATGTTAATTCTCTGTCATATGTATAGCTATAAAGATTTTCTCTCAGTCTCAGTTAATTGTTTCTCTGCTCTGTGGAAGCTATTTCATTTCATACATTCCCATTTGGCAATAGTTGACAATGGGTTTGAGCAACTGAAGTTCTATTTGGAAAGTACTTGCTTATGCCCATGTCTTCAAATGTTTACCCTACTTTTTTAAAAAATAGTTTCACAGTCTCAAGTCTTATAGTAATGTCTTTGATCCATCTGGAGTTGAATTTTGTGCTGGACAATACATGGTTATGTAGTTTTATTCCTCTACATGTGGACTCTAGTTTTCCCTGCGTCATTTATTGAACAAAGTGGCCTCTTTCTAGTGCCTGCTTTTGTCAATTTTTTTTCTGGCATAAATCAGGAAGTCTCAGCTGTATAGGCCTATATTTGGGTCCTCATTCTATTCTGTTGATCTACATACCTTTTTGGTTCCAGGACTATGCTATGTTGCTTAATAGGGTCTGCAGTGAAACTTGAAATTGAGTACGATGATACTTTAAAATTATTCTTTATGCTAAGGATGGCTTTAGGCGTCTGGGTCTTTTGTGCTTCCATATAAGCTTTAAGATCGTTTGTTCTCTTTCTGTAAAAAATGCCTGTGTTACTTTTCTCTTTTTGTGATTAAATACCATGACTACAAGCAATTTAAGGAAGACAGAGTTTATTTTGGCTTACAGGTCCAGAGGAGTCCGTAAAGTTGGGGGAAGTAGAAGCAGGTGGTCAGAGCAAGAGGCTTGGTGATCACATCTTTATGCACAGGAAACAGAAAAAGCAAGCATGAAGTGGGGCAAAGTTAGAAATTATTTTTTTTCTAGTTGAAGAAAAAATTTTTCATACAGTATATCCTAATCATGGTTTTCCCTTTTCCATCTCCTTCCAGATTTCCCCCACCTCCCTATCCACCCAATTCCACACCTTCATTATCTTTTTCTTTAGGGAACACAAAGGTAAATAAAACAAATAACCAAACAAACAAACTAGAAGTAAAAAAAAAAAAAAAGTGAAAACAAAGGAAAATCACCAGAAACACACCCTCCCCAACAAAATTCATTAAAAACATAAAGTTGGAAACCATAATATACAAGCAAAGACCAGAGAGGTACAAAAATCAAACAGAAAATCAAAAACTAAAAACCTTGCCTCCCATCATCAGAAGCAGGCAAGAGAGCTGCCTCTCCCTCTTACCAGTGCAGCACTTGGGGAAAGTGGGCCCTGCAGCTCCTGTGGACAGGACAGTAGAGCTGACCCCACTGACCCCTGTTGCCAGGGGTGCAGGTGACAATGTGTGCTTGGGAGATCTGACCCAGCATTTCATCTGCCATACCATGGTGTGGGTGGAGGAGAGATTTTCCCACCCCTGCCCATCACTGTCAGGTGGGAGAGCTGGTTCTGAGGTCACAAGAGTGGGAGAGCTGTCTTTGCTCTCAGGAGAGTGGCCCCTGCATTTTGCCTGGGCCACACCTTAGAGCTGGCCCTGATGGTATAGGTATGGGTGAGTCAGCCCTGAGGGTGTGAAAGCAAGAGAACCTGCTGTGCCCATTGCTCCTTGCTGCATAGGGAGAACTTGCCAGAGCAGTGCTGGAGAGCTCACCCTGGTGGGGAGGATGGGGGAAATCTGGCTTGGCCAACCCTGCAAACACCCAGTCTCAGAACCAAGGCTAAAAGTTGGTTCACCCCAACACCCACTCCATCTATCATCTATCGGAGTACATTAAGGGGCCACTCTTGCAGATCCAAGGCTACAGGATCTCCGTGACACAAGGTAACAATAGGATACCCAAGAGGAGTCTCAGTGAAGGCCCAGTATTGATAGTGAAGCAGAAATCAGAAGCCTTGAACCAGATCAATGATTCATTGCAATAAATACTTGCAAGTAAAGATATATGAACTAAAGGGTATACCATGTGACTCACTGAGTTACACTACAGTTTTCATGACAAGATTTTTCTTTTCTCTTAAATTTTATTTTATTTTATTTTTGGGGGGAGTTAAAAGGGCAGACAGCAATTACAAAGGAACAGGGAGATGAGTGGGATCGAGATGCATGATGTGAAATGCACAGAGAATGAATAAAAAGGTTTTTTTTAAAGCCTAAAGAAAGAAATATGAAACTCTTGGTGTGGAGTGTGGTTGGTACACCCAGTGATATTCCACCAGAGAAAACTACCTTTTCCTTTGCAAGCAGTAGTCAGTTGGAAGTAGCTTCTTGGTTAGAGATGGGGTTTGTGTCCACTTTCCCACCTCAGTTCTGAGACCCCATCTAGCTTGAACCTGTGCAAACCCTGTGCCTGCTGCCGTAGTCTCTGTGAGTTCATGTGTGTGTCAGTCTTCCTGTGTCTGGAAGGCCTTGCTTCCTTGGTGTCCTCCATTCCTCTGGCTCTTCCAATCTTTCTGCCTCTTACTTTGCATTGCTTCTTAAGCCCTGATGGGAGGGATTTGATGACGACATCCCATTTAAGACTTAGTGTTCTAAATTCTCTCTCTCTTCATATTGTCCACACATGGGACTCTGGGTTAGTTCCTATATACTGTAACAGGAAGAGTCACTAATGATGACTGAACAAGACACCGATCTATGGGTATAAGGTAATGCCATTATGAGTCATTTTATTGCTGTGCTCCTTTAGCAGGACAATAGTGTTTGGTTTTCACCTAGGCCCATGTCCTATCTGGTCTCAGGTTCTTTGCTACCTGAGCAATTTCTATCTCATGGAGTGAACTTTAAAACCAGTCAGAAAGTGGTTGGTTACTTCCACAACATTTGTGCCACTGTTGACCAGGGTATCATGTAAGCAAGCCACCATTATAAACTTCAAGTTTCATAAACTCTTAAAGTCCACCTCCAGTGACAAACTTCCTCCATCAAAGCTCCATCACCCTGAAGTTCTATAACCTCCTCAAAAAACTCCACCAAGTATTCAAATACACAAGCCTACTGGGGAAATTTTTCATTGGAGACAGCACAATGTCATTGAAATGTTGAGGGAGGTTGCACTGAACCTATGAATCACTTTTTAATAGCATAGCCATTTTTATAATATTAATTCTTCCAATTTAGAAGCATGGAAGGTATTTCCGTCTCTTAATGGATTGAATGGAAATGGAACTATAGGCTTATATACTTGAATTTGGTGCCAGTTGGTAGAACTGCTTGGAAAGGATTAGGAAGAAATGTGTCACTGGGGGTGGGCTTTGAGGTTTCAAAAGCCCACACCAGGCCAAGTCTTGCTCTTTCTGCCTCTTGCTTGTGGATCAGGATGTAAATTTTCAGTTGCTGCTCCATCTCAATGCGTATCTGCCACCACTCTCCCTTCTGTGAGGATCGTGGACTAATCCTCTGAAACTATAAGCAAGCATCTAAATGTTTCATCCTACAAGCTGCCTTGGTTAGACTGTCTCTTCATTGCCATAGAACAGTAACTAAGGTAGTGTCTTCCTTGATTTCTTTTTAGGTGTTTTAAATATTTTATTGTACTGGTTTCTTATTTCCTTCGCTGATTTTATTTTATGCTATTTTGCATTTTGAAGGGGGCAGTTGTGAATGAGATTGTTTCACTATTTTTCCCTCAGAATGTTGGTTACAGCAGATGGGAAGGCCACTGAATTTTGGATGTTTATTTAGTATTTTGCCACTTTGCAGAACATGTTTATTATCAAAGAGTTTCCTGGTGAACTTGTTAATGTATAGAATCATATCATCTGTAAATAAGGATGCCTTGACTCCTTTTTTGTTTGTATCCCTTTTATTTCTTCTCTTATCTTTGTGTTCCAAATAAGACTTCAAGTACTATGCTGAATAGGAGTGAAAAAAGTGGATACCCTTGTTTTTTTTTTTTTAATTTTAGGGTAAATTGAGTTTTTCCTCAATTAATGCCGACTATAGGTTTGCCTTTATTATGTTGAGATGCTTTCCTTCTATTCCTAGTTTCTTTAGGGATTTTACAATGAAAGGGTGTTTGATTTTGTCAGAGGCCTTTTCCTCATCTGTTGAGATCATCATGAGATTTCTGACCTGAAATGATAGTTAACATTTATTGAATTGCATATGTTGAATCATCCCTATGGTTTTTAAATGAAGTTATGTTAATCCTGGTGAGTGATCTTTTTGATGTGTTCTTGAATTTAGTTTGCAAGTGTTTCATTGGCCATCTATGTAACCAGGCTCTCATGAGATTAATTTATCCTTCTCTTTCTTTGTTTCTTTTGTTGTGTTTCTTTCTTCATCTGGTTTTGGGTATCAAGGTGATACTGGCTTTATGAAAAGAATTTGATAGCATCCTTTTCTTTTTGTTTTTATGAATTAGTTCAGGAACACTGGTTTTTAAAACCTCTTTAAAGCTTTGGTAGAATTCATCTATGAATCATCTTGGCATGATTTTCCCTCCCCAAATTGGGAGATTCTTAAAATATTTTATTTTAAAATATTTTTTCATTATTATTTTTAATTATGTGTATGTGCAAGTAGGTGTGTATAAGTAGGTATGGGTGCTTGTAGAGACCAGAAATGTTTCCCTTGGAGTTGGAGTTATAAGCATTTGTGAGCCGTGCTTCCTGGATGCTGGGTACCAAACACATGCCCTCTGGGAGAATAGTAAGCACTCTTAACCACTGAGTCCAACTGGGAGATTTATTTTTCTTCCAGATTTTTATTTTATATTTATGGGTAGTTTTTTTAAAGTCACTACTTTAATCTTGTTTTTTTTTTTTTTTTTTTTTTTGTCATGGAGAAGCAGTGGAAGTAGGACATATACAAAGAAAGAAAGGTAAAAAGCCCTGAGGTGAAAAGCAGATAAAGAGAAACAGATTAAAACAAGAGTTTAGATAAGACTGAGCATTCATAACTAATAACAAGTCTCTGTGCCATGATTTGGTAGCTTGTTGGTGGCCCCAAAAGAAAAAGCCTAGTACAAAAATCTATATTTGTTTTATGTGGGCATTAGTATGTCATTGCACTGTGTACATTCCCGGTGCCCTCTGAGGCCAGAATAGGGCATTCAGTTCTTTGGAACTGAAGTTACAGATAGTTCTGAGCTGCCCTTTGGTTGCTTGGAATTGAATTCTGTTTCTTTGGAAGAGTATCCAGTGCTCTTAACCATGAGCCATCTCTCTAGCTCTGGAATACAAGTTTTAAAGATATGTCTTAATGATTTCCTACATTTTATTGGTATCTGTTTTAAAGTTTCCTTTTCCATCACTAAGATTATTAATTTGGATCTTGTTTCTATTACTTTGGCTAAGGGTTTGTTGTTCTTTTCAAAGAACCAACTCTTTCGTTTCATTGGTCCAATTTATTGTTTTTTTGTTCATTTCTCTTTAATTGATTTCTACCTTGATCTGAATTAATCATTTCTATATTCTGATTTGGGATTTGGCTTTAAGTTTTTTCCCCAAATTTCTAGGTATATAATTAAATTATTTATTTGAGATCCCTATGATCCTTTTTTAATATTTGCACTTGGAGCTGTAGACTTCCCTTAGGGCTCCTTTCACTGGATTCCATAGTTTGGGGTATGGTGTTTGTTTTCACTTTATTTCTATTCTGCACATTTTCCATTGTCTTCTTGACTTCTCCAATGGCCCACTCACCACTCAGTAGTATGCTATTCAATCTCCATGTGCTTATGCATGAGTTTTAGTTTCCCTTGCTAAGGATTTGATTCCCCACCCCCGCCCACCGCCGCCCCACTGTGGTCAGATAGCATACAAGAAATCATTTCAGTTTTTCCTATGTTTGTGATGATGTAGTTTGTATCCTATTATATGGTGTGTTTTAGAACAAGTTCTAAGGACTGCTGAGAAAATGTATATGGTGCAGGGTTTAGATGTAATGTACAGCAGGTATCTGTTAGAGCCATACAGTCTACGATGTTATAGAACAACCATATAACCTATGATGTTATGTAACTCAGATGTTTTTCTGTTTATTTTTTTTTGTTAGGATGACTTGTCTATTAGTGAATGTGGGTACTGAAGTCACCTACTATTACTATGTTTGGGTTAGTCTGTGTCTTGTTTCTTTACATCTAGTAATACCTGTTTTATGGAATTGGAGGCATTCACATTCATGTGGATATATTTAAAATTGAAATGTCTTCTTGATAAATCATTCAATTAATCAGTATAAAGTGACCTTTATCTCTTGGGATTGATTTTCGTTTGATATCTGCTTTGTCAGATATTAGAATAGTGACCTTTGCTTGCTGTCTAAGTCCATTTGCTTGGAATACTTTTTTCTACCCTCTCAGCCTAAAGTTTCATCTGTTATTGATAGTAAACTTTATTTCTTAGAGACAACAACAGATGTATCTTATTTATTTTTTTTTAAATCCAATTGACTAGTCTGGGTCTTTGGGGAAACTGAGATCATTAATAGATTTTTAATGAAAGTCACGTGCTAATTCCTACCATTTTGTTAGTGTTGTAGTATTTAGTGTTTTCCTACCTCTCATTTCCTTAACTACTACTCTAGCCTGCTTTATTCTTTTCTGGAACCCTTATCGACGTGTTTATATTTCTCTTCAGTCAAATTGGTTCATTCATGTATCTTCTGTAGTACTGACTTAGTAGTTATGAATTCATTTATCCTCTGTATCAGAGAATATTTTATTTTCTCCTTTGAACATGACAGATAACTTTGCTGGGTATAGTCAGGCTTGACAGTTTTCTTTCAGAAGTGAAATCAACCATTCCAGACCCTATAGGCTTTTAAAATTTCTACTGAAAATCTGCTGTTATTTTGATGTGCTTAATCTTAGGCTAGGACTTGCAGTCGCCTGCAGTTTTCAGTTCGTTTTCTTTTTTCTACATATTTAGGGTTTTAACTATAATATGATGTAGGAAATTTCTGTTCTGGTATTGTCCATCTGGGGTTCTAAATTTCTCCTGTACCTGGATGGGCATCACACACTCTAGATTTGGACATTACCCCACATTTTCTTAAAATATTTTCTATGACCTGTGTATGAAATTCTTCTTTGCTCATGATTCATAGGTTTTCGCATTTCACCATGTTCTGTAGATAGAGTATTTTGTTCATATTGTCTCATGAATACATCTTTGCAATCATCTAAATGTTCCTTCTGGTTTCACTACCTTGCCATCTAGTCATAATTTCCTCCTTGTAAGTGGGCCTGCTCACAGGTGCGAACCACCTAAGGGGAGAGGCTACCTCTTCTGAGCTTGTGTGCTGTGCATGACTCAGAGTGAACACAGAAGAGATGCTTAAGCCAGGTAGTGGTGGCAAACATTTTTAATCCCAGCACTCAGTAAGCAGAAGCAGGTGGATCTTTGTGAGTTCTAGGCCAGCCTGGTCTACAGAGGGTATTCCAGGACAGCCAAAGCTACACAGAGAAAACTTGACTTGAAAAACAAACAAACAGACAAACAAAAAAACAAACCAAAGAAAACCCCAAAGCCTAAAATACAAAAAACAAGCAAGCAAGCAAATAAACAAACAAAAATGATGCTCAACAAATGAGCATTGCTTGCTTTCTCCTATGTATTTAGTGAAGTATCTTTTGCTTTGATAGTCTGCTCCCCCACCATCAACATTAATGCTAAGGGCATACGTGCATGTGAATTATTAATGTGTTCTGAGAAATTAAATATTAAGAAAAAGTGTAAAGTCATATTTTAAAAGATACATAGATTGGCTAAATGCATAAATGGGAGTGTTTAAAGATGAAAAACTGTTAACTTCAAATCATTAATGGCAAAGTCATTTGAAAAAATTATTGCTCTCTTCCCAGTTTTAAACAAACAGACAACTCAATGATAGACTCACTTTGTAATACTGAGTGTATTTGTAAATACACAGGGTGGAGGCAAGGAAAAAGGAATCTTGCTGATTTTGGAAAGTTCTCTGGGTCATTTTATTTGGGTGTTTGGTCTTATAAGGATCACCAGAAAAAATCATGCATGTGGGCTTTGATGAACCATTTTAAAAGTAGGTTTTGTTCTACACATGCTCAAAGCTATGGGGCACATAGGTAATAAAGATAGGAGCCTTTACAAATGACTCCATGTGTCATTTCCCTTGTCATTTCAGTTTTTCTCTGTGTGATGTTTAGACAAGGATTAATCCACTTTAGTTCTGTTTCCTGCTAGTTGGAAGACTTGACAGAGAAGAGAGGAAAGAGGGGAGGAGCTTTGCTCATTGCCATCATGGCTCAGCACCCTGACTGCTCTTTAATAAGGCTCAGATTTGCCCAGAGACCCTATGACTAGTAGGTAAGGTATTGCTCTATTCTGTGTATGAGCCTGGGCACAGCCAGAGATGTAATGGCGCCAGGTCTCCTAGTAGATGGGGTTTAGCACAGGGAACAGATTATATAATGATAGAGAGGGACCACAATGGGTTTTCCAGGTGGGAAGCAGACCTTAGAAAGAAAGGGTTACCTGACAGGGGCTGCACCTTCTCGATCCATGAAAGGAGACAGAGACAGATACGGAAAACTCTATTTTCTCCCTCCTGATATTAATATCCCAGCAAATTCCCACATATTCCCAAGACGTCACATAAAAAAGCATGAAAGAATCACCCTCAGGTTGAGGTAGAGCAATGAAGAGGCAGGAAGAACATATATTGGCCAGACACAGGAATATTGAATACATTTTAGGGAATTAAACTCATGAAGCTTAAGAACTACAGAGAGGGTCCAGGGGTTGTGAGAACACTTACTGTTCTTGCAGAGGACCTGGGTTCAGTTCCCAGCACCCATATTGGGTGGCTCACACTACCCATAATTCCTGTTCCAGAGTATTCCCATCCTCTTCTAGCTTCCACGGTGCACATAAACACACACATGTACACATGCACACACACGCACACACACACACACACATGTGCATCCATGTGTACGGGAGAGAATAAATAAATAAATACATCCTTGGAAAGCATCATATGGGTTAATTTGTGACACCCCCTCCTCTCTGACATTATCCTCACACATACTCCTTCCCTAGCATTCTCAATGCATGTTTGCACACGTGTTTGCCTGTGCTTTGTCTGAGGTCTTTGTTGAGGTTATGGCCCAGTCATGAGAAAAGTGCAAGTGATCATTTTAAGAGTGCATGCAAAGTGACAGCTAACGCTCCCAATTTCCATTGGCATTTAACATTTGCACGATGCCAAGACATCTGGTCATTCCCATTAATCTTGGCGTGACGTTCCTCCAGTTGTCGTTTGTGTTCAGTACATAAAAACATCTGTCTAGGTCACCGGCGCTTTGATTATGGCTAAATTGGCTGGTTGTTTAGTATCGTGCAGACTGCTGTTATGACTGGCCAAAGATGAAACAGAGGCAGCCACAGGGAAGACCAATAACCAATATACGAAAAGAAACATCTGTATTGGAATTTCACTGGAAAAGATGAGAAGTTGTTTCTAAGATCTCGGAGTCTCAGAAGAAACTAGAGTAGACACGTTTATGTCTAGGTCTTCCTTCTGGTTCAGCTTTTTGTAACCGGGTGTTCTTGCCCGTGGACCTGCTATCCCAGGCTGCCAAGGCAACTCACCCTGAAGGCAGCTGGCTCGAGGACCTTCAGCCTAAAAATTTTGCCTTTATATGTCCCTTCCTGTCCTCCTCATCAAATGATTGGTTCTGTCATTCTGAGAATTGTTTCCTGTAGTGGACTCCTAAGTTGAATCTAAATATAAGTGTAATACTCATGAAAATGCTTGTGGATGATGCCACGTTAATAATTAATGTTCGATTTTCCCAAATAGGGATGTGGTCTCAAAGGAGACTTTATTTTTATATTGTGTTTGTTGGAAGCATACTTGTTTGGACATGGAGGAGTATCCTGGGAGAAGAGAGTAGATTGTACAAGCTTGTGGCAGGGAACCTCAGGTCTCAAAGTGTGGCCAGATCCGTATGAACCACCGAGAGCAGTCTTTGAAACTTTCTGAAACATTCCTATGCTCTGTGGAGGTTAGAGAAGGCACTAAGGTTTCATGGGATGGCATGAATATGTGTGTGAGTGTTTGTGCATATGTTATGTGTAATGTATGGGAATATAAGATGCATGATATGTCTGTTTACATGTGTGATAGGTGTGGTATATGTGATATGATGTGTGTGTGGTGTGTGATGTGTGATACTTGGTGTGTGTGTGATTATGTGATACATGGTGTGTGTGATATGTGTGTAATGTGCGTGTAACATGTATGATGTGTTTGTGATATATGCACGTGAATTGTGTGTGCTGTGAATGATATGTATGTGATATGTGATGTGTGGTAGGTGTGATATATGGCATGTGTATGGCATGAGATATACATTTGGTATACAGGTGTGTGATGTGTGTACAATATGTGTCTCATGTGTCATATGCGGTATGTGGTGTATGTGTGTGTACACGTGCATGTGTGCACACACGCATGCATGAGTGATTCTGTAAACTCTAGGACATAAGCACATTTCTTGAGAATCCATACCCCAAAGCAAAATGAAAGTGGGATGGCACAGTTCCTTTCACAGCAATCATAGGAACTGGAAGGAATGGTATTAGTCAGGAAAATGTCCAAGATGCCCTCTGAAGACTCAACAACAATGGAGCTTATTAGGGATGGGGAACAGAATGGGGGTGGTTGAAGACCTGATGTATAAGCAAGAACATTCAAGTTAGTTACTTAAATCAGGCTTCCTATTATACCACATGTGTTAAGGCCCAAGAACTCCAGCTATGGCTCTAATATATTTATCTTTTATCAGATCTTTGAGCGCTTTCAGTTCAGTACATATACCAATGGCAGCAACTTTGGATCACACCAGGGGGAAACTGGTGATGGAAACGCACTGTTACACAATCATTTGTGTATTCTTCAGATAATATTTCATAAGCGTGCCTCCCATCTCGTGGCTTTATTCACTACATTAAGACATAAGGACTTGGTGGTGCACACATATTACCCAAGCATTTAGGAGGCAGAGGCAGGTGGATCTCTATGAGTCTACTCTGGTTTATAATAGAGAGCTCTAGGCTAGCCAGGGCTACATCATGGGCTCCTGTCCTAACTATTGCTATGCAGTTATTAAACAATGGTTGGCCAATGCTGGGAAAGAGAAAGGCATGGAATCTGAACACACCCATGAAATCTAAGTAGTTTTATTTTGTTTGTTTTTGAGAGCAGACTTTGATATGTACTTCTGGTCGTCTTCCAAGTTGCTATTTAGCCCAGGCTAACCTCCAACATAACTATTTCCCATTTTTCGCCTCCAATGTCACTGGATTATAAGGTGTGGGCCACCAGACCTGATTTGCTAAGTGTACCTTTATTAATTCATTATTTGTAGTATTTTAATGGAATAAATGTTTAATAAATAATAAATAATGCAATCTTGTTTAATAATTAGGTAGAACTAATAAACAGTGGGTAGTTAATAGTTTTATTACTTAATAAGCCCATTTAACAATTTTGTTTTCAGTTCTTACTATGTATCCTACACTCTCCAGGGCTCAAGGAGACTTTTGTGAATCCAGCAGTTTTTAAAATCTACTATATGAAAATCAGACTTATGTGTTGTCTGATAAAATGTTAAAGAAAAAGCTGCCAACATTTGTAAATTAGAAAATAAAATTTTCTATAAGAATGACCATATTCCGAATCATTGGAAAGGACTTTCATGTTCTCAAGACCTGGATGTGTGTGTGTGTGTGTGTGTGTGTGTGTGTGTGTGTATGTGTGTGTGTTATTAGTATCCATATCTACAAGAGTTTTGTGGGGCTAAGGAAAGATTTCAGAAATGCAAACATCAAATATATAGGTTTCATGTGTTGAGAGGAATTCCAGCCTCTATTTAAACCACCAAAATTGCAGTCAGGTGCTGGGAGAATCCTGTTTACAAGGCCCCCAGAGTTCAGCCATCAGATGGTTTTGGTTAAGATGTAGTTTCCCTTCATTCTTGTGCTGATGTTTCTTTCTGACGGTGTTTCTGTCAACCAATAATTACCAAACCGCTCAGTGCTTGTCTCTATTTCATTTTAGTGTAGTATCTTTACAATAATACTTCGAGTTTTAACACTCTTTATTGAAAACTTACTGCTTTACAATTTTTCTGCACTTTATATAATTTTATTCAATGATGATGGTGTGTGTGTGTGTTTTCTATTGCTTCCTTGGGGTTCTTTCTGTTCATCTCTTCCTTATGATGCAGACAGCTGCTATGGAAGCCTTTATCTTACCGTGATATTAAGGATTAAACTTATAAGCTTGTCCTCGCCACCTTGTTTGTGCCTTTCTAGAATGCTAATGTCCACTCGCTGTAGCTGCTCTGCCATGCCTAGAACAGCTAGGTAATAAAGCATCTCATGACAAACTGGGTTTGCACCATGGGAAGTGTGTTATAGAGCAAGGTGGGTCCCACTGTATCAAGGGGAAGGAATCAAGCTATTCACAGAAGAGTCAGAACATTCCCACAGGCATACGCCAGGACTGAAGCAGGGAAGCTGGTCTTTATGAGATGCACTGGAGCCATTGCCTCACCACCGCTAAAGCATCAATTACGAAGCAATTTGACCAACTGCTTTCACAGTGGGAGGTTTTGATACTAGTGGATTTTGATTTACACCAATTTTCCTAAAGTAAGAAATCCTAGGCACCCAACTCTTAAAAAAGAACACAGTAGTCTCCTGTTTTGTCCCATTGACTGTGTCCTCTACCTTACAGAAGCTTTGCTCATAGCAGCATTATTCATAATAGCCAGGACCTGGAAACAACCTAGTCTGGAAACTTCTGAAACAACCGAAGAATGGATAAAGAAAATGTATGTGGCACATTTATACAGTGGAGTATTATTCAGTGGCAAAATACTAATGACATCAGGATATATGAAGGCAAATGGATCGAACTAGAAAAAAGTCATCCTGAGTGATGTAACCCAGACCCAGAGTGACAAACATTGCATGTACCCACTCATAAGTGGATATTAACTGTAAAGTACAGGATAACCATGCTACAGTCCACAGACCCAGAGAGGCTAGGTAACAAGGAGGGGCCAAGGGGGGATGCATGGATCTCCCTGGGAAGGGAAAATAGAAGAGATC
>PVIU01022785.1:0-28616 GCA_004026605.1 Ondatra zibethicus | reverse complement strand
GCTAATACCTATACTCCTTAAGGTGTTTCACATAATAGAAACAGAAGGGTCATTGCCAAACTCTTTTTATGAAGCTACAGTTACCCTGATACCAAAACCGCACAAAGATGCAACCATGAAAGAGAATTACAGACCAATCTCACTCATGAACATCGATGCAAAAATTCTCAATAAAATACTGGCAAACAGAATCCAAGAATGTATATGTATATTTTAAGAACCTTCTACAGTACTGTTTTCATACAACCACTTAAATTGGTCTTAGTTTTAGCTGTCCCTCCCTCATATTCCTTTTTCCTCCCCCTCTCCATTTGATCCTCCTGTTACAGACCATGTCCCCCATCTACCCATTACTCTCTATTCTGTTTCCATTCTTAGGATCCTTCTCTGCCCCGAGTCCCTTACTCTATACCTAACTTTTGTGGCTATACCATTTGTAGCCTGCTTATCAAAGACATACAAGCAAATACATACCATATTTGTCTTCTTTGGTCAAGGTTACCTCACTTAGGATAATTCCTTTCTAGCTCCTTCCAGATACCTGTGATTTTTATGATTTTTTTTTATTTTTAAACTTTTTGTTTGTTTGTTTCCAGACAGGATATCTCTGTGTAGTCCTGGCTGTCCTGAAACTCTCTTGGTAGACCAACCTGACCTTGAACTCAAAGATATGCCTGCCTCTGCCTCTCAAGTGCTGGGACTAAAGGCATGCATGACCACCGCTCATGATTTTTTTAATAGCTTAGTAATATTCTATTGTGTAAATGTATCACATTTTCTTTATCTGTTCATCCATTGGTGGACATCTAGGCTGTTTCCAATTTCTGGCTATTATGAATAGAGTAGTAATGAACATAGTTGACTAATTGTCTCTGTAGTAGGCTGTAAAATCTTTTGGCTGTATCCCTGAGTGATATATCTGTATCTTGAGATAGATCGATATCCAGCTTCCTGAGAAATCTTCACATTGATTTCCGTAACGACTGTACAAGCTTTCCCACCCACCAGCAATGGGTGTGAAAATCCTCCTCACCAGCATGAGCTGTCATTTTTTTTTTTAATCTTGGTCATTCTGACTGGTGTAAGATAAAGTCTCAAAGTAGTTTTGATTTTCATTTTCCTGAAAACTAACGATGTTGAACGTTTCTTTGCTTTTTCAGTCATTTGTGTTTCATCTTTTGAGAACTCTGGTTAGGTGACCACCCTAGTTTTTAATTGAGTTGTTTTCTTGATGTCCAGTTTCTTTTTTAAAAGTTCTTCATATATTTTCAACATTAGCCATTTCTTGGATGTGTAGTTGGTAAAAATCTGTTTGCATTCTTTAGGTAAAGACTGTCCAAATGATGGTGTCCTTTGCCATGAAGAAGCTTTTCAGTTTCATGAGTTCTCATTTATTAATTGTTGATCTTAGTACCTGTGCTAACAGTGTTCTGTTCAGAAAGTCATTTCCTGTACCATTGAGTTAAACACTATTCCCCACTTTCTTTTGTATTGTGTCTTGTGTTATGCTCAGGTCCTTGATCCATTCAGACTTGAGTTTTGTGCAGGGTGATAACTATGGGTGCATTTGGATTCTTCTGCATACAGCAATCCTGTTTGGCCAGCACCATTTGTTGAAGATCCAGTCTTATATTTCCTCTTCTAAAATACCTGATAACTGGGGGTGTAAGAAACAGATTTCCTAAGTGATGCCAAGGAGTGTGGTTTTAACTTGTTTAGCCCTGAGACTTAATTAAATATGTGTCAAGAGGAAATTGATATTTTCTTTGGTCATCGGAAGTAATATAGTTCTTGTAGAATGTTGGATTTTTCTGCTTTATTCTGACAGAATAAAGAACCTACATTCGTGTTTCTCATATGTAGCATCGATACCAATCACCTGTGGATCTTGTTTAGGTACCGACTCTGCGTTCTGGGATCTGTTGGCTAATGCGAGTCTGCATTTCCAACAGTTTTATCAGGTGATGGCTGTAGTGCCAACCCCTGAACCTTACTTCACACAGTGAAGTGCCAGGTGACCACTTAGAGTGAATGCAGGTCCTTTTCTTTTCCCCTAACATTTGCTGGCTTTTTCAAACTAATGATTCTGTTTCATTATAGTCTTCAGAAATAGTTGATTATCATACCAATATTTAGAATCTGTGCTCTTAATGTTTATGCAAATCAAACTCTAGTGCAGAGAAAGGACAAACTTGATAGCCAGTCAGAATTGATGTTCAGGTAGAACGTGTGTCTTCTTGGGCCTCATTTCAGAGGAACAGGTTTTCTAAACTGTCAATCAAGTAATGATTATTGGTTAATGCTTTGTAGCAGATGAATTCAGTATAATAAATCTGAAAGAATACCAAATCTGACCTGGAGATTGCACCCTGAGGACAAGTAAATGACTTCCAGTGAAGACAGAACTGCATCCTTTTAGTTGGGTGTCTGAAATCAGGTCATAACTACATCAGTGGATAGTGTCTATGACTGCCTGACTTACTGTGTCAGAAACAGCTAAATCTAGACTTAGAATCTCCCTACTCTTTCATGCACTTTGAGTTTAAAGCATATAAAGTGTGACTGAGAACATACCATGTCAACAAGAACCATGACAAATGTCATCCGGTGAAAGCACAGACCCAGGTGTCAGCATCTTTGCATTTCTGCTCTTATATCGGGTGGCCAGAGTTTCCCTGCTGGCCAACACCATGAAATTTGGCTTGTGGAGCCATCATAATGTATCTTTGAAAAGATGGGTGTGTATTTTAGTCATGTAAGTGTGACCCCTGAAGGTTATTGGTCTTTGTGTTTTAGGTAGCTGACAACAACAATAATAATAAAAATAACAACAACGGCTGATAAATGACTTGGTTCGTAGATATTTTTATGTGCTACATTTACTCTGCTTAAAAGTGCCTTGTTGGAAGTTCAAAGAACATAGGTCAATTTTCACTGTAATTGGCTCAATGGGCACATGGGAGCTTACCGAGCTGGAAAGAAACTGGGATAGTCAGTCAGGGACCAGAGTCCTTTTATGTCTCTGGTTAATGGCAGTGCACAGATCCTTATGAACAGTGCTGAGTGTTGAATTATTAAGTGTAATGGTTGAGAAATAGTTTTAAATTTTAATTAGCATGTTCTTCTAAAACTTTTAAAGAACCCCCAAATTCAGCACTCAACAGAAGACCAAGGGTTTTCATGGTTGTCATAAACATTGTCTTGGTAGTATTATAAAACCTAAGCTTTCCCATCTCCAGGCTGAAGCTGGAGGCTTTTTCCATGAATGGTAATGCTGCAACAAGTGGACTGTTTCTGAGAGAATGTTCTCGGTGGATCCCTGACTCCCTTGAAATGAAAAAAAAAAAAGAAATTCAGGATGAAATAGCTATTCCACTGCTTTTATTTATTAAGAACCTGTCTAGATATTTGGCATTTCAATCCACAAAGCTCCCAGGGTTCTTTTGAGGGAAAGAAGCGGATGTTGAGTGATTTGCCAGAGTCTTTAGAGCGGCAATTTTTGGTCTAGATCTGGACCTACCTTTGAATGATTTAACACTCTTGCTGCACTAGCGGGAGGTGGCTGAGGAGGCCGGCACAATGCTCATGTGTGAGGCTGAAAGTCATATACACTTTAGTCGGCAGGCTTTCCCCCTGCTTTCCAGTTACGGCTGATGGCAGAGGGAAGGCTGCTTTGGCACACGTTCCTATGTTTCTTAAAGTGCTCTGGAGGCAAAACAAAATATCTTCAAAGGCTTCCTCTGCAGAGTCTGTTTTGGGATAAAACACTTTCAACTCTGGGATGACTTTAATGAAGCCACGTCTGCTTTTCTATCAAGGTCAACATCTCCTCCCATTCCCCAGGGAATTCTAGGGAAGTGTGTGAGTCAGACTCCATGAAATCACACTGAGAATAGAACAGTGTTGTTAGAGCATCAGATCCAGGCCTGGCTGTTTCTAGAGATGACTGCAGTCCTGGGCGACAGAGGAGCCAGCGAGAATTAAAAATATACACATGTGTGTTTTGAAAAGGAACTGATTAAGGTAGTTTCATTGAGAGACTGGCCCCAGCGTCAGGACCTCTGAACTCTGCTGTTCATGTCTTAATCTTGGGCAAGTCATTTATGGACTTCTGTTCTCCCATTTAAATAATGGAGATGATCCTGAATGTCCCCTCTGGCAAGATGGTTCTCTACTTTCCAGAAAACGAGCCAGAAAATTCTGTGAAAACTTGTTTTAAACGTTCACAACAATCTGATAAAAACCAATGGTGTAAAAATGTAATCACTGATAGATGCATATGGGCTTTGGGTAATATGTGTTTCTTAAATGCTAATCCTCAGTAAATTGCTTGATCATTTGGTATGCAGCATGCTGTAGTGTATTACATATTGTATTTATATTTTATATTTGGAAGTGAACATTGCATATGGCAGCTCTGGCTCTGTCAGTAGCATTCCCCATGCAGCCCATATGTGAACAGCATCATAACCCTTGCATGGCAGTATCCCTTTTACTCTCAGGAATGTCAGTTTTGATTTGTACAATGAATGCACATCTATTTCATAGTCTTGTACTTTCCTGTATTATATTCATAAAAAGAAAATAGTGTTTGGAGTGGTACTATATGGCTAAAAGTTGTTTTTGAAATCACCCCCAATCTTTTTGTCTCTGCCTTGATCTCTCTGTCTGTCTCTCTCCTTCCTGTATGTCTATAAAGAGTTAATAAAATCTCAATAAGATTATTTTCCAGAGGAAAATCTATAATATTGTTAACTCTCAGGAATGGTTTTATATACATATATATACACAAATATATGTATATATGTTAACTTTTATATTATTGAAATTCAGTTAAGTATAATTTCAAATATTTTAATTTTCAAATCTCTAATTTTTATTTGGGCACATTTTAATTGTAAATACTTATTTTGCATATGGATATTATGTCTGTTAATAATTCACATCTTTTTGGTTCCAGTCTCTATGATCTAATTGAAGTAGAATATATTAGTAAATGCTCTGCCTGCTTTGTGTAAGAAGGCATTGGTTTTTATTGTTGTGAGTCAGCTAGATAGTATCTCATTTTCAAAGAGATACGCAGGACATATGCTTGCACATTCTGTGAACAGCTAGCAATCCAAAGGGGGAAAACATTTGCATGAGCAGAGCGAGCTAAAGGCAGAAGACCTTCATCACACTGACAGGGCTATGCAGGTCACTCCAGCCTGTCCTCTGGATGGTGTGTATTCTGCGATGCTTTCAATCGGAAGCTGGCTCTTGGCAGAAGGTCATTTATCTTTAGTCAATGACCTCACCAGTTCATCTCGGTTATTTTCCCTAGAAAAATCCTCCCCTGCTCAGAAAAGAGGGCTTACAGGAGACAAAGAGGCCCTTCTCTCTCGCTGTGGCTTGGTGTGTTCAGTATGTGCTCAACGGATACTCACGTCCCTTCCTCTTGGGTGGGGGGTAAGCTTTTTTTGTTTGACTGTTTGAAAAAAAAAACTCCAATATTTTTTTTCTCTGAAATGGTTTATATTAAAGTTTTCATAATACCCTTCAGTTTCTGTGTTAAACTGATGCTCAAATTGGAAAGAAAGTGGGAAGCTTGGCAGTTGAGATAATTCGCTTCATCTGGTGGCCAGCTAAGTTAACAATCACATCATATGCCAACACTTAGAGGAGATGAAAGGCGCCCCCGGGCACTGAGGCTACACTTGAAGAGTGGAAGGAAAATACAGTTAGAGTTCTTTGTCTCATCATTTCATTCTATAAAATGGTAAATTATTTTGACCGGAATCCTGAAGTGTTAAAGGAACAGTTTAAAGGCTGCACAGTAGCTTAGCTGTGAAGCAGAATGCAGATCGGTGATCAGTATGCTGGACAGAGAGTGTTGAGCCCGGTGTCAGCAAATGATGTCTTGTATTCCCCTTGCATTGAGGACTGCAAGACGTGGTGATGTTGTTAGCATATGAATAACATCAGAGCTCTCTGCTGGAAGATAAATGTCCCTCTCCTGACAGAGAGAGCAGCCTCCTCTCATGGACTAGCATGCCCCCTTTCCTGGCTGTGCACTTTGTTCAACCCCAGGACAGTTTCAATCCAGAACAGTCAGGCTGAAGTTCAGCAGCAGCAAGAGACTATTACAGGACCACACATGTTATCACTAAAAGAGCAAATATTTTTACATCAAATTGCCATCCTATATGAAGGGCAAGGAGTCTTTCTCTCTCTCTCTCTCTCTCTCTCTCTCTCTCTCTCTCTCTCTCAAGTTTATTGGAGGGTATGTTTGGGAGAGGAGAGCAAGATTTTCTTTAGAGGTCCTGCAAGACGCTTGGAACCTGATTACATTGCCCTAAACAGGGGAGCTGATCTAACTGGTTGACAAGAGTGGATAACTGCCTCTTCAGCCCTGAATTCAGTCATGATTCGTTGCTGCTGGATTCTTCAATCAATACCGACATGCCGGCCAGACACATTTTAAAAATAGCACAGTGGTCCTATTCTTCTCCGCGGTGCGTCTTATTTGAGCATGATAAGCCGTACCCTTCAAGTCCTTTCTGTTTCTTCCTGACTGGGTGACCAAGAAATGCTACTGCTCACTCAAAATGGAATTTAGCTCCGCGGCAGAATTACTGGGGCTTTGCAGAGCACCAGCCGCGTCAGATAGGCTCCGGGATGATAAACTGTATGACAGCCCATAGCCCAGCAAGTAATTCCAGATGCCTTGGATGTTTAGTCTATTAGTTCATGGGGATACGTTAGAAATAGTCTGTTTCCATTAGCGTTCCAGTTATTATTGGCCAAGATGCTTAGGGTATGATGATGCTAGTCGTTTTGGGTAACGTTATTTAAAGGGGAAGTCTTTTCCAAAAGGGACATGGCTGGGATTTCATTTCTGAGCTCATATGTTATGCTGACCAAAAACGTCTGTCAAAACTTAGATCAATGTCATGTGCTGTGTTTTCATTTTTATGACTCTTGGAGTCTTAAAAAACAAAACAAAAAACCCCCCCCAAAAACTCATGTTGCCAGTTGTTATGTTAACATTCAAGCAAAGTTTAGGTTAGCGGAATTCCAGCCCATGGTTGAGAAATAAGCAGAACATGATGTTGACATGATTGACTTCCAGTTACGTTTCTTTTCCAGTGTGGTTTCTTTTGCATGTTTAGAGACATATCTGTTTACAAAAGCAAAGAAACAACACGTCAGTGTTTATAAAGATCTGACCGTCCTATTGACAGAAGGCTGCCTCATCATGGTTGGAGCGGGATAGCTTTGCTCCCTGCTTGTCTCCCACCCTGTCCACAGTTACTGTTCTCACACCCCCAATGAGTGACAGACATTGGGAATCTGAGTGTTTGTCAGTCATACTTGTCTGCCGGTTAGATTTTGGGTTGCTTCCAGATAGGAGGTTGGAATAAAAAGGAATGACGCGAAGACTTCCAAGATATGTTAGGGACACCAAGTCCAAGCTCCAGATTTTCTAATTAGCTTTCAGAAGAAATGAGCAAAAATTACAACAATGTACCCAATTCAGCTCAAATTTCAGAGTGGGGTTTTAATAAGAATTAGTGTTCTTATTTCCAGATATCTGCATGTTAGGATTTGGCTTATTCTATTCTTATATTTAAGTTCCAGGCTCATCAGGTTCATATATATATTATCATTCTCACTCCCACTATACCCCCCATTTTTCTTTTTTCTTTTTTTTTTTTTTTTGCCTGACCCAGGCTGAATTCTTTTCTCTGAAGAAATAGACTCTTTTATAGATATTCAAAGAAGATGGAAAAGATAGTTTATTTCATTCAATAATGGCTAGGTTAGTATTTATGCAGTACAAAGGATCTCGCTTCAGACTCTACTAATTATTTTTTATACTATCCCTTGGTAATTCTTTACACATCTAAAGCAGTCCTTTATGGACAGGTTAGGAGGTTGGAAAGAATCATAGCATTTTACTGATAAAAAGGATAATCTCACTAGGTTGAGACAGGAGGATCACAAGTTTGAGATTAGCCTAAATTACACAGTGTTACTGTGTGACGTCAGATTTGAATGGACTATGTGTCAGAGATGCCAAGGATCACTGTTTATCCCAATAGTCCGCTAATAGACATCACACATAATCAGTAATCTGAAAGCTGACAACAACAAGATGACCAGTGTGGCCTCTGAAAATAAGAACTATCATGCCAGCAGATTAAAAAAAATCACTTTGCCACGCGTTGTTTTGAGACTACACAGAGTATCAAAATATTGTTTCTAGTATAGTCTGCGCTACTTAATTTTGAGTCAACTTGACCGGAGCTAGAGTCTTTTGGGAAGAGTGGCTCTCAGTTGAGAAAATGCCCCCATCAAATTGGCAAAAGTTGAATGTATACACCTTGTTTTTTTTAATATTAATATAATCTTACAATTATGATATTTGAGGTTTTGAAGTATTGGGATTTTTTAAGGATTTCAGGGACCTTCCAGTGGATTATAGTTCTACTATGAAATAAACATGAGACTTAGGAGACAAAATTATGTTTTTTTAAGTCTTATTTAATTAATTTAAATATTTATTAATTTATCTATTTAATGTGTTTGCATAAGGTTATGCCTTTTAAGTACTGTATATGTGTATTAAGTTGCCAAAGAGGTTATTATTATTATTATTTTCTTGTTATTATAATTGTTATGCTTGTTATTGTTTTTTTTTTTGAGATAGGGTTTCTCTGTGTACCCTGGCTGTCCTGGAATTCACTCTGTAGACAAGGCTGGTCTCGAACTCAGAGATCCACCTGCCTCTGCCTCCACGTGCTGGAATTAAAGGCATGGGCTTGGTTTTAATGTCAACTTGCAGTAAATTATAAGCACTTGAATACAGACCTCGCCTGAAGCACTGCCCTGAGTGCCTTGATTGACGTGGGAAGGCCCATCTCAGTTGTGGATGGAAGCTTCTGGTGGTACCAGCCCAGATTAAAAGTATATTTCAGAAGGGATTTTATTTTCTCCTTCCCTCTCTAGGTTTTCCGTCTTGCTGTCAAGTTGATTTGCACTGTTGTAACGACTGGCGATTCCTTCATTGACAGTGGAACCAGTTTTCCAAGCTTTCATTGTGGAATAGAGGCCAGTGGCTCTCCAAGAAACTTCTGGGCTTCTGGCTCTAGGTTAGGGCTAGCGAAGCCCCTTATCTTGGCCTGAGTAACTACCACGTGGCTGTTGCTCCTGTGAGAGACAGCTGGTGTGGGACTGCTCCAACTATTGAGGCATTTGGTTTCAATATCCAATGAACAATCAGGTTCTCAGCTCTTGGGTGCGAGGTAGTAGTTGTTGCTATTTAAAAGCTAACATATAGTTCACACACACACACACACACACACCCCAGTTCTCAACCTGTGTGTCTTGCCCCCTTTGAGGATTGAATGGCCCTTTCACAGGGGTCACCTAAGACCATCAGAAAACACAGATTCATAACAGCAGCAAAATTACAGTTATGAAATAGCAACAAAAATAATATTATGGTTGGGGATCGCCACAGCATGAGGAACTGTATTAAAGGGCTGTAGCATTAGGAAGGTTGAGAACCGCTGCTCTAGAGAATGCTGACAAGTTCACAGCAGCTGGCCCCCTTTTCTTTTCTTGAATAAGGTCATCTTTCTGTCCTGGAACCAAGACTTGGGCTCTTGATAGTTTTCCAAAAGTCTAGTCAATAATCTAGGCTCTCTTCCTACTCAGCTTTGCAAACATTGGTTCTATGCTGTGGATTTTACTGACAATCACCGTTCTTAGGTTCATGTCGCCCCTCTCTGACTATGCAAACATTCTCTTTGAAGTCTGGAGGCAAATTTCAAGCTACAAACTTATAAAATGTGTGTGTGTTCGTGTGTGCGTGCGTGCGTGTGTGTACACATGCATGATGTGTGTGCCTGAGTGTGGTGGATGTGTTAGAGAGCTATATATTACATTTCCATACCTACAGGGATTAGCAGTTATAGTTGAATAGCGGTTTCTGAGGAATCCCCTGAGTGTATTTAAAATGTTGGCTATGTTATTTCCAGTTGTCTTACAAAGTATTTCCTTTCTATTTCTGCAGCATGTTACCTCATAGTGAGCACTTGAGAAGGACCCCACTGCATGCTGACCGCCTGGGAGGTGGACTTCTTGAGGGCCAGCTGCTTTCCTCATCTTCACATTTTAAAAAGTGTGTGTGTGTGTGCATTTCCTTCTTGTTAGGGTAGTGTACTTTGTGGGAAAGAGAACTTTTTAGTAAGTAAATAATCAAAAAAGAGTCCGTCGATATCCATATGTTTATGCAAATTTTAATGTTATGTGTATGACTAGAAAATACCTCAAGATTCAAAGTGTATATCACCCACATTTCCAGTATTGTACTATGTATGTATAGTATCACATAAGTAAGTTTTTGTTTATAACATGGAAACAAATGTTTCAAATATGAAAATGCTTTATAGTAAAATTGTTTTTCTTATTGGGTATCTAGGAGAATCATGCGCATAGAGAATTTTAAACAGGTCCTAGTGAATGAAAATCAGTAGTCATCTATTCGTTTATTTATTCCTCTCACTAAGCATTTGCTGAAGATACCATGCATAAAGATGAGGAGAAGCCTTAAAACATCAAAGAGCCCACTGACTAAATAAAAAATGGTGAAGTCTTGGATGCAGATAGGGTATGGGGCATTAGGTATGCAGGACATCGTGAGCTATGAGGAGAAAGCAGTGGCTATCACCCTAACTTTAGGATCTCCAACCCAGCCCCCAAGTTGATGTGTCTGAGTCTCATCCCTAGCTATTTCTGAAATTAGGGTCCTGCTTAAAATGTGTCCAAATAAAGGCCACTTTTGTTCTTCTCTGACCCTTGAGAGGTCACTCTGCCCCTGGCACAAGGGTGGTTTGCCAGCACCCAATGCTGTCAAGCTTTGGGTATGGAATAGGCAATAAAATACTACTTAAAGCAAGATATGAGCACAGGTACCTCTATAATTTCCCAGAGTAAGAATTTCAGTTAAAACATTAAAATAATGTTGACTGTGAAGTACAAGAAAACAAAAACTTTTTTTTTTTTTTTCTGAGCCAGTGTTTCTCTGTGTAGCCTTGGCTGTCCTGGTAAATTACTTGGCATGCAAGTGTGCAGACTGGAGTTTGCAACTCCAGAACCCAGGTAAAGACAGGTGTGGGGTGCACATCTGAATTCCCAGTGTAAATTGTAAAATGTGAGGCAGGAACACGCACATTCCCGGAAGCTTGCAGGCCAGCGGACCTGGCCTACATAGAGCAAACAAGGAAGAGGCCCTATCCCCAGGCAAGCGGAAGATGGGAATAATCACCTAAGGTCATTCTCTGATCTTCACATGTGAGTTGTGGCATGTGCAAACCTCCCCCCCACCCCAACACTCTCTCTCTCTCTCTCTCTCTCTCTCTCTCTCTCTGTCTCTCTCTCTCTCTCTCACACACACACACACAACTTAAGACAATGTTCAGCTCTGACACGTGTGAGGTGACAGACATAAAATCTAGGGATGGCGGCTGAGGAAGAGAAGCTGTCCAGATGCCTTTGTCCACCTATAACACATCAAGAAGCAGGTATGATCGACTAGACTATGGAAAGTCATAGGCCTGAAGCGTGGAAGAAGGAAGAACAATGGAGGCAAAGCATGAGCTCAGGTCTGCTCTGATGGTCGCTGTAGTCTGTCTACTGAATGGAGGAGGACGTGGTGGGTGTGAGCATTTCAGTGCCCCTCAATAGAGCGATGACTTGATCCTGGACCAGGGCATGGTGGTCCCATATGACTTCTGAGCCAGTTTAGGAGCTGGGAGCAGTAACTCAGAGGCCCAGGGTGACCAGGAGAGAGGAGTCAGAGTTTATTTTCCAGCAATCTAAGTTCTCAGGCAATCCCAAGCTCTCCTGGCAGATATGGAAGAAGGATGATTTAATGGGCACTGATGGTTGGACGCAATATTAGAGTGACCCTAGAAGTAGAAACCATGGGGTTCTGAAGTTATCGTGGCTGCACTACAGGAATGTAAAATGGGGAGAATGGAAGGTTTGTGTGCAGTTGGAGTTAGGTCATGGAGTCAAGGAGCCTTTGCTCTCTTGTTGGACCAGTCAGCAAATCCTTGGACATCCTTTCCTAGTTCTCTTTCATCTGGATAGTGAGTGGCACATTTCAGATGCTAATAGGCTGCTGCTCTCTTCAACAACCCAACTGTCTTAAAGGAATGCAATAAGTTCTCAGTCAACTGGTTGAAAACCTCAGCCACATTTTGTAACACTTTATGTCACTTCAAAAATATTAGAAGGAAACAAATCACCCTTGCCACTCCCTTGCTATTAAAATACGCTTCTTATACAGATCACTCAGAGCAGCATTAAACTTGAGGCTGGCTCAGATGCATCCACACATTCTAGCATCCTGGAATTGTACTTACTATTCTGAATGGGGACAATTTCAAATGTTGCTGTGCATTATTTTCTCTGACACATCTTCAACATCTTTACAATAGAGGGGAAGCCAGCCCTCTCTCAGCTGTAACTGCAAGTCTGAAGAAATAGAAAAGCAATGTGGTCAAATCCAGCTAGTTTCAATCCAGAGGAAAAAAATAAAGAGTTACTAACTTAAGTTATAAAATTCTATTATTGGTAAATATGAACATAGTTCTTATCCTATGGATTCATTTAGGCAAGTTTTCTATAGAAATTGCCTAGAAAATATGGTGGTGGGGTTAGGGGGTAAGTTGTTAGAACTCTAGGTGGGTCAGAATGTATATATATATACACACACATACATGTATATATTTTGCTCTTGTGAAGTACTTCAGTAACAGAAGACAAGAAACCAGTAGGAAAATGAGTGACATGTCCTCAAGAATTTTCTTGGAATTTAACAAAGCTAATTGTTCTCCTGTGTAGAAGTTTAGAGCTACATTGATGACATGGAGTTCTGAGGTTCCTTTCTGATTTTGTTTGCATATTGCTAGGTTCTTCAGGGCACGAGCCTAACACACTTTTATTTTCCAGGTTTGACTTATTTGGTTTCCCAGTCTGGAGATGTGGAGAACCTTCGGTCTGCACATGAACTGCATGACTCATCACTCCGCTCAGGAGAGAAAGCTGTTGCCATCACGGTCAGAGCTACAGATAAGTAGAGATATCAAATTCTCTGGGGTAAATACTAGTTGTTAACTATCACATTGTACCCCATACATATGTGCATTCTATTACATCAGTTAAAATGCCTGCAAAAGAAAACAGTAAAATTGACTCACCGATGTGGGCACAAAAGCCAACCTGCCTTTTGGTTGACGTAGAAAGACAGAGTGGCTTTTGATGGCATCTTTTAGACAATTCTGCTGTGTTAACCTGAGGCAGTAGTTAAAGCTACAGAATAAAAGAGATGTGGCCCTGTCAACTCATGCCTTCAGTGGAGGAAGATGCTTAGGAACATGTACCGGGTTGTTCACTTGAGAGTGAGTACAATCTTAGATAGGCCAGCCCACTTCAAACCTCTTTAAAAATGCCTTCTGTGACCACCTTAATTGCACCCCATGACTCTTGTAATTAAATTATCTCCCGAAGAATAACAAAATCGTAATTGTTTTGCTTCTACTTTTCCCTGACATATGGTTTGGAAAGACAATGTCATTTTTATCTTATTCTGCAATAAATATCAGTCCCACTAATTCACGAGGGTTGTGGCCTTGAGTCGCAATAGTATGCTTTAGGCAAGCAATCAGAAAATGCTAACAAATCATAGAAAATATCCTATAGTCTATTGTTTGGTTTTTTTCTGATGGTGGCTTTAAGGACTAGAGATGCTGGGCTTGAATCTCTATGAAAGAGCAGCTGGAGAGGGACCAGGTCATGATAAAGATTTTATATTCCTTCACACTAAAATGGGAAGTCATGCCATATTCGTAACTCCAAAGAGTTGCGAAAGTACGACGCAGCTGGGATGACTAGTAAGACGCGTGTGTCCCCGGTTTATCTGACTTGGTAACTATGTCTTGGATTTTATTACCCACAAAGCACTTCAAAAGTCAACCAATAAAAGGAAAACAGAGTAAATGACAGCATTGGCTGTGGCTTCTGTTTCATCATGCCTAGCAACCTTCAAAATACAGGAGCAGAAATGTTAAAATGAAGGCATTAAGGTATATGGAGGACCCAGAAATAGTCCTACTATTTTGGAAAATGAAGTTCAGAGTATCTACTGTGGGAATTTAATAAAACTTTTCATCTTCAATATGAGATAGGCCATAAATCAATGAAATTTAAATAGCTCTGCTCACTTGAACACCTGCTTATCTGTCTTGAGAAAATTCTGCAGTGGTTTAACCATCATTTTACGACATTAAAAAGTAATGCTCGCTAACGTACTTCTTGAAAAGGCTATTAAAGTTAAGGGTCTGTCAGCCATTCTATTAGAAACCTGATTTCCAGGAGTTTAATATAAACCAGACATCACATGTAATAAACCCTAATACAGGAATCTGAAGCTGGAATCATCATTTTCTCTATTTAAAGACCATTTTCCCAACCAAGACTGTCTTTAGCCTTGGAAAATATCTTTTGGATAAGTTGTAATTTTAAAAATTTACCAAATGATCTTTTTTTCCTCTTCCTGTGATATTTTACCTCTGATTTAAGATAAAAGTCCTAAGGAAGAAAGGCTTGCCTAAAATAGCTCCTGAATGGAGTTAATCTATGTATTAGGAAAAGAACTCTCAACAGACTTTCTTGCTTTTTCTTCTGTAGAACTTGTGGTCCCTGTATGGTATCTTGCTTCTATAGTTTGTATTTTGGCTGTGACAATGACCACATATATAGTGACTTAGACTATTAATTCTTGTTTTTCTGTTCTGCAGGTTAGACATCCAAAGTCTTCGTCATTGGACTAAAGCCACTGAATCAAGCAAGGCTGGCTCTTCTGGAGGTTGTGAAAGGAGGCTATTTCCAGGTTTTGTATGTTTTAATTTTTTTGATGTTGTTATTGTTTTGGTTTTGATATGGCTTCTTTCCTCTGCGTCGTTCTCTCCACCTGCAGATTTGCGACTACCATCCATGCTTTTACCAGAGTGCAACTGAGGCTATGAGCCTGCCTTAGGCAGTTATGGGAAAGACATGTTAGCCGTCTAAGTCTTAGGATGCCCTAAGTGTTGGTATTTGCATAGAATGAGAGAGAAGATACACAAATGAGCATTTTGGAAATATATAGCTCTTGAATAGCCCCATCCTTAGCATGGGCTTTGCTTTTCTACACAACTGAGTCAACAAGAAAAGATGTGAAGAGAAATCGACAGGCTGGGCATATTTTAAAATTAAGTTTAACCTGGGAGACAAATCAATGGCCATCTGAGTTTCAAAACTTTCATTTGCCTGAAAAACAATGAGTTAAAAAAAACTGGGGAGGGAAGAGTATGTTTTAGAGGGGTGAAAAAGAGGTGTAACAAGTGAGTACCAATTCCTCCTCCCCCATGTTCCATGAAGGAGAACTGCTGAGAGAGAATGCTCAGGAGTATCCTTGGGGGGAATCAGAGTGATTCTTTACTATGATGCTCCTCCACCAAGGCACTCCTTCACCACCATGCTCCTCCACCACCATGCTCCTCCACCACGGCGCTCCTCCACTACGGCGCTCCTCCACCACCTCTGCGCTCCTCCACCATGGTGCTCCTCCACCACGGCGATCCTCCACTACAGTGCTCCTCCACCCCCGTGCTCCTCCACTACTGTGCTCCTCCACCACAGCGCACCTCCACCACGGCACTCCTCCACCACGGCGCTCCTCCACCACTGTGCTCCTCCACCACCGTGCTCCTCCACCACGGCGCTCCTCCACCACGGCGCTCCTCCACCACCGTGCTCCTCCACCACCATGCTCCTCCACCACCGTGTTCCTCCTCCACAGTTCTCCTCCACAATGGTACTCTACCATGGTGCTCCTTCATCACAGTGCCCCTCAATTACAATACCCTTTATCACAGTGTCCCTTCAACACAGTTCTCCTCAATCCTGGTGCCCCTCCATCATAGTGTTCTTGCACCACAGTGCCTCTCCTTCAACATCTCCCTCCATCAGAGGCCTCCCCCCACTCCATAATAGTGGCCCTTCTGCACAGTGCTCAAAACACCAATAATGTTAGTGTCTGATGTTGGGGATTTACTCATGATCTTCTAGGTTCCAGATGCTTAGGGTCATTTCATCTCTGACTGCGCCATCTTAGTAGACTCTCACAGGCTCGGGCCAGCTCCATTCTGCATGTGCTGTTGTCTATAGGAGCAGTCACCGTGCTTGTGACTCCAATATGCTGGTGTCTCCATTTCCACTCAGCTGAGGATGTACCCTCAACCAATGGCCTCCTGGCCTCTCTTCAGGGACTCTGACCCTGCCATTTGGTGCCAAGCCTCACCTTCTGCCCAAAATCTTTCCATCCTTACAGCTATCATGCTGCCAAGACTAGTACCCGCTGGCGTGTTTCCCCACAAGACTAAGTTCTGCCTCTAGCTTGAAATGCAGCCTTGACCCCCTTTTGACCACAGCTACTGTGCTCTGACCTGCAGAAATACACCCAGGATGATGTTTCCTCAATTATGTTGGCCACTTATTGATTGATCATGACTGATTTTTCAGCACCAGCTAATCAGGATCAATTACCGCAGTAAAGGTTTAACTTTAGTGCTTCTGGCTTCTTGTTAATCAGTTTTGACTCTTTAGCCCCAGCTGAACAGAGATCATAGCTTCTTAATAAAAAAAAAAGTCACGTGAACAGCCCCAGCGAGGAGTCTGCTCATCTCTGAAACTTCACAAGCTAAGTCTCCATTGTCTGTACCTCTCTCAACATTTCTGCCTTCCAACTTTCTGTAGCAGCTCACCAAGCTGTGAGACTCGATGGCTTTTCTAGCTCACTGTTCCAAACACTTTCACAGCCTTCCACGAACCCAGCCTGGTCAGGTCTGCCGCAGTATTATTCACTCTTGTGGGTACCAATTTCTGACCTAGTTAGGTTTTTCTATTGGTGTGACAAAACAAAGACTGAAACCAGCCTAGTGGAGAAAAGGGTTAATTTCATCTTCCAGCCCCCAGGTCACAGTCCATCACTGAAGGAAGACAGGGCAGGATCTCCAGGTAGGGCCCTGGAGCTAAGAACTGAAGCAGAGGCCATAGAAGAGTGATGTTTATTGCTGTGCTCCTCTTGGCTTGCTCAGCCTGCTGTCTAATACAACTCAGGACCATCGGCCCAGGAGCAGCAGCACCCATAGAAGGCTGGGCCCTCCCTGATTTATCATTAATCAAGAATATGCGCCATAGACTTGCCTACAGTCCAGGCAGATGGAGGTGTTTTCTCAGCTGATATTCCTCTTCCGGATGACCTTGTCTTGTGCTGTAGTGATAGAAAGCTAACCAGCACTGCCACAGTTGTCCCCAGATGTTGGACCTCTCTTTTCTTGTCTGATGTCTAGAAGTCACTGGATGTGTTGCAGAAGAACCCGTGTGAAGGTGTGAATGTTCTTTGCCATATTATTTTACTTTAGTTGATTATAAAAAGCATATTCTCAATGAAGCCACATTGTATATCAGATTTTTTAAACGCTTAGAATTCCAGATTGCTATGCTTGTCAACATAACAATGGTTAATTCCTCCTGTAGCCAAAATACTACAAGGAATGAGGTACAAGGAGTATAAGAACAGAAGTAGTGATTGGCAGGTGGTGGTTCAATTTAAGAAAAAAAAAAGCATAATTTAACATTTCATATTATCGAGTTCTATTTCATGATTACCTAAGTCAGACTTGTTTATTTGTTTCTTTTCTGAGCTGCTGAGAAATAGCCATGCACATATTCTTGGAGTAAACTCTTTTCTAAGCAAGAATAACAACCAGATCAATGTGGGGAGTGCCACCTGTTTGGAACAGATATCATTTTGTGAGAATTCTCGAGGGCAAACTTCTATTCCAACATGGCTATAATATGGAAAGGTGACATACATAAATCACCAAAGGGAACGCTCTGCAGCAAAGTCTAGGGCACAGCAGGCACAAGCTTCTGAGTCTCCCATCTCCCCTTCTTCCCACCAGAGTCACGCATGGAGCAGTGACTGTGGCAACACAGGGGGAGCCTGGCCATCCACAGAAGCTCACCGAGGCCAGTGTTGGAACATGTTGTATTGGCTCAGCCACATAGACACAGGCATGCAACGCCTGGGGGAATGACTCTAATTCTCTATCTTCTATCTGCTTGTGGTCACACTGATCAGACACAGAAAATCACAGTTACCAGAAGCCACATTTTTACATTAAGTATTTCACCAAATAGAGGAACATGGCCTGAAGCCTCAGGCATATGAAAACAGTATGTCGGGCAAGATGTTCCTAGGCTTCAGAGGCCTTGTCTCATGAAATAGAACTCAATATCTCCATTCATTTCTGGTAGGCCAATGGGTCTTAGTCCTGCGTCTGTGTTATAATCACTTAGCGTGGGGCTTCTCGAGGCCCAGAGCCATCTTCCATGATACCCGCTCACCTGCCCAGGTTATCACTTGAGAACTGATATTTGAAAGAGTTCTGGGAGTGATTTTTGATGTACAGAACCTAAAGACATGGGATTGCTCTAGAGGGGGACAAAATTAGGTAAATAGTAAGTTTTCAACTTGAAAACTGCAAACATGTTTTCCTCTCTGTCCATCAAACACAGTGAGTACTCTCACCGCCGCTGCCATTGCATTCCTTGACCGGCTGTTAGACTTAACTGAGCCATGGAACCGGCACGTGTGAAGACTGACCTCCATGTTCAGTTCGCGGGTAGACTTATTTTTTTTTAAACTGGGTTTGGATAATAACCTAGGAATTATTCATTCTAATAAACAGTCAAAATTGAGACCTATAGTCTAAACAATTGATATTCCTCTGGTTTCTATATTAACTTAAATTAAGAAATTAGGTTACCATGGTTAGGAATCTCAGGGAAGAAACACCACATTGCACGCCTGTGGTCTCTTTGGAGGTGTGTAGATAAGACAACCTTGGAGAAGGGCACACCCTGCCGAAGAAATGTCAGGACAAAGAAGGTGAGAGAAATTGTTGCGCTTGGTGGGCAGGAAGAGAGACGGTGCTGCGGCAGTGTACAGTATGGGGGAAGCCATCTTCTAAAGGGTCTGGGGAAACTGGAGGCAGTTCCTTGTGGCGTTGACAAGGAACGGTCCCAGAGCACAGGTGGCAGGAGTGGTGTTCGCAAGCCCGTTTCCGTTTGTGTCAGAGGGACGATGGAAAGATGCTCCTGCACATTCCACACTTAGGTCACATATCCAGTGTTTGTTTGTTTGTTTTTCCCAGCCTTTTTTTATACTTGCCTGAAGATTTTATGCTTCCTCCCCAAGAGTGGCTCGCATGTCTCTAAAATTCAACCACGTTAGGAATTGCTTTCCTAGCATTACTTTGCCTTTTGTCCTTTAAAAATAAGGAATTATTTTTAATAATTCCTTCCTAGCTATGTCTGCCTTATCTTTTTTCTTCTTCTTATTTCACTTGCTTAATGACCATTTTCTTCAACCGGAACCTTCTCCGAGTTTCCTGGCTCTTCCTGCCCCATCATTTGGGTTACCAGAATATTCTTTCTAGTTATCACTAGTCCAGACTCTCACTTCTGTACCTCCTATTTAACTTACGGCTAAGTTAATAATGCTCTCCAGACACCTTGATTTCTGGAGCTCATAACAAGTCGCACACATTGATGGTTAAATCTCCACTGGCTTCTCTTAGCTCTTTGACTTCATTGAATCAGCTATCAGCTACCTCTTAAATGTTTTTATATGGAGACACTGTTGGCAATGGGTCACATTTAGGCTTAACATAAGAAATCCTGACTTTTAACACAGTTGCTTTCAGCTTTATTCTCTCTCTTTCTCCCTGCAGCTTATAGATTTTGCTATTTGAATCTTGGAATGTGAAGTTGCGTAGGTTTAGTTTCAGATGGAAGGATACATCCGCAGGTCACAAGCAGAAGTCTACACTTTGTGTTTTAAAAATTGTGTCCATCTGAGACAATATTTTATGTGATTAGGTGGCATATTTAGCATCGATCCCATTTTCTACAAATTCAATAATTTTCTCTGAAAATTCTAATAGTCCCATTTGAGTACCTATGATATCCAACTTTTTCCTTTTAATTTTTTTCCAGGAAGATAAAGATTTCCCCAGAGTTCAAGGGAGACAGAAAAGTAAACATTTCATAGAGAAAGCATTTGCTCATTTCTGTCTCTCATACCTCCTCCATCCTCCTCAACCTTCATGATGATTTATTGACTTGGAAAACAAGGGTGCAAATAAACAATGGAGTCATGTTTGTGTGGCCATGCACCGTCCATAGTGCTACCACGCAATCTGGAGGGCACGTATGTGGAATAGTCTTGCATGTTTATCAGCCATGTGAATTGCAATGTCTCGGTGTGGTAAAGGAAGTAAGTAGGAAGTAAATCCACTGCCTCTTAAAAGGGCCCTTGGATGGAAAGCCCCCTGCTCTTAACATGAAAGTGGCTTGTTTGGGTGGGTTATTCGATTCCTCTGGCTTAGGTTATTATTACAGGGTTGCGTTAGCGTATAAGCCTCAAGCCTTATGGATGCGATTGTACCATTATGCCATGACTTTCGAGTTGTTTGAAGTTAACTGCTTATTTTATTAGAAAAATGTCTGGACTTTTGGGAAAGAGCCAGCACATCTCAAATTTCTCGTATCGTGAATAATGGATGTCTTTTCTCCTCCTCTAAATACTCCTAGTGTAGATTTTATTGATCTTCACCAAATTTGCAATCTGGAGTGCCTTCGATTCACACAGATGTCTGGTTCTGGTCCTTCTTCATTGTCATGGGAGTCTACCTAGTGATGCTGCATCAGCCAGTAACCATGAGCTTCTAATACTGCAGTCCCAAGGGAAGCTGTAGTCTTGAAGCCTCCCAGCTACTGTGTCTGGCACTCCTCAGTCCTGTGGGCTTTTCCTTCCCCTCTCCAGGGAGCTGGCCCCGAAAGAGTTTCCATGCCATGCAAGACAGGCAAACACATTATTCTGGATCAAAACAACCTGCTTTCTTTATTCCAGGATCTTTCTGCAAATCACCAACATCTGTTAGAAACACGAAACCTGCAGGCTCTATGAAAAGCGTTTCCGTGAGGACTCTTGGAGCCTCTACTTCTGGCTGATCTGACATAATTTAACCTGGGCCCCGCTCTGCATCTATTTACCTTGAAGTTTCCATGCATTGTTTACAGGCTATTTTGGTAGCCACAGTGGGGAAATTGCCCATGTGTGGCCTGTGTCTCAGGAAGACCATGTGTTTTTAGTTCAGCTTCAAACAAAGCCGTGCCGTGGATGCTGATGTGAGGAATCCTTCTCTCCCTTTCTCTTCACTCCATGAGTCCTGAGCCAGGCAGGCAGCTGCTGCTGCTGCTGCTGCTGCTGTGTGTGTGTGTGTGTGTCCACACACTGGAGGAGAGGAGAGGCTGGATACTAACATGCTCTCTGGCTGCCTGTCAGAACAATGGTAAATGGCACACCTGTCGGCTCTTGGCAATCAGAGGTGGTTAAAATGACTAAGATTGTTTTCCCGGCTTTCTTTCCTTGATGAGCTTGTCACCTGCTACAATTCTTTCTCCTTTGGTTCCACAAAGGCTTAAATTTCCCCCTAAAGGTACCAAGGGAATTAAACGGTTTTACTGTTGGTGCTAATAAAACAGCTTCCTTTAGGGAAGGTAAGTTTTCTTGTAGGACATGATTCATGGCTGTCTCTCCACCCCCTTTCCCTACATTGGTCCCCTTCAGTCCTCCCAGGCAACTGATAGGAGTCTGCTCTCTTTTCTAATCTCTGCTTCGCATCTGTAAGCCGTTTCCTCCTGCAGCCACTCTGGCTTCCTAGAGGCAATCCAAAAGCCCCTTCAGCTAATGGCTCATTTAGCGATCAATTTGTCAAATAATGTTCACAGATGTTTTTCTGATGGAGCAGCATGCAGGGCAGGTAATGACTGAGTGATCACTTGGGACAGGTGACAGGATCCAGGCACTGCCTCGCCACATGGCTCAGAGGTTGAGGTTGCCGGTCAACCCTCAGAGAGGACAAATTTCATTTTATTTTCAAGCATTCAAAGGGCCCTGTGATTCCATTTCAATGGAGACCTGGGCTGGCAACTGATCAGTTCCACACTGGAAGAGCCACACTGGTATGATGTGTAGGTGCAATTTAAAGCAGTGTCTCTTTTGATTGGGCTTCCTAGTTTGGGAACTTTTGATCAGAACTCTGGGGCTGGGTGCATAAAAACACACTCAAAATATTATGCTCGCAATAACATCAGAGTTGCTTCAAACAGTCTTGATACCTGTTGACATTTTTCAGCTTCAAACGCACTTCAGAATCAGCCCAAAGAGACATGGGTTGTTCTTTTTTTATAAGAAACATGGAAAGCTTTGTAGCCATAAAGGTCTGGAAGAATGGAATCCAGCTGAACTTTGCCTAAGCCAGACCAAGACTGTGAGCCAAGCAGCCTGAGATTCCCGCGGCAGTACTAACTACACTTTCTTTCATGGCCTTGAATTGTTTCCATCCGCTTGGAAAGCGTTATAAAATCTACAATCAAGTTAGTTTCTGGGGCATTGTGTTTTGAATACTGTTTAATAGGGTGTGACAAAACCACATACTTTCCCCACATGTTCCTACACTGCAGGCAGGTCTTAGGTGGTGCTGGGCAGACACCAACTGCTGGGATCAGTGCTGGAAGCTTTGGAATCAGAGAGAAAGGAACACAGACAGCTGGAATGCTCAGAGGATGAGCAGAATTTCAACTTTGCTCCTCACCAAATTCTCCATCCTTTGCTCTCAACCCGGTTTGGAATTGGCCAGAGATAAACAAATCTAATTATTTCATATGCGAAGAAGCAAATCTTGTCTCCGAACAGAAAAGATGAACTTGAATGCAGATGGACAGAAGACATTTAATGAGAACATTAATAAGCAGAGATGGGCTGGCAAATCTGCAGCTGCGGGTGTTGTAGAGTAAGGATTTCTGCTCCCTTTTGATGAGCAGAAATTGAACGACTCTTCCAACTTGATGCCCCAAACCATTTTTTTCCTTCCTCAAATGAGCAGGCTCATTTATTTTAATGAGAGTTTCTGACTAAGGAGAGAATACAGCTTAGCTGTGCAACTGCTCTTAATCCATTTAGCTGCTGTCTGAATGCTCTCTCTTTTGTGGGTGTGTTGTTTTCTAAGGCTGTATTGGATGGCTAAGGAACAGCTTCGTTTGACCAGTGCTTGTTAAAATGTCTAAATTTGCATACTCTGGTCATTTCATTGATTGGCATGCTTGTGACAGGGGCGGTTTAGGTGATTTACAGGGGAAGGGAGGCAGCTCTAATAGATCACGTGCTAGAACAGGTGACCTGGTGATCATCAAGATGCTTGTGAGCTGTGCCAACTCTCAGAACTCTGCTCAGAGAAGGAATAGTGAACTCTCGTCTGCCATGTTTAGTCTGGAAGTGGAGGAAGAAATAGCTAGGGCAGCATCTCCTTAGCCTGATCACCATGTGCAGGGTACCAGGAGGTTGTAATTCTTCATTAGCTTAGATGTTGAAGTTTTCACTTGGAAATTTGACTAGGATGCGCAAATAGCTTCTCCTAAGCACTTTGATGTGCTATGCCCTGGACTCATTTGTTCAGTACTGCACTAACAGTGACAGGATGTTTAATTCATTTCTCAAAACAGGTCTGTGTGTCAGGTAAGGGTGTTCTTATTTCATAAGTGAGGTATATAAAGGTTGGAGAGATGAACAAAGAAGCTTGCCAGTATAAGCAGTGTTGGAGCTGAAATCTCTGAAACTCATGTTGCTATAATTTTTAATTAAAAGTTAGAGCTTCCATCTTATTAGATGGAAGGGGGAATCTCACCACGCCCTACCCATAGACAAAGAACTACAGGCAACTAAGGAATGCTGAGTGGGAGAAATAATATTTCCAAGTGATGATGGTTATCCAATACCAAGTGGTGAACTCTGAAATCATATATAGACAAGTAACATTATATGGACAGAGCTGATTGCATTTACATATTTAAGCGTGCATATGCACACACACATACACATTGTAGAGGAATTGAACTTGGATTCCTCTACATTGCATGTACTAAATTATTTCTGGATTCTTTCCCTTTTTTGTAAGACAGAGTCTCTCTGTGTAGCCTATGCTGACCTAGAACCCTGGATCCTACCACTGTAGAATCCAAGTGCTGGTATCATTCAGAAACATGAATTTCTGAGTCTTTAGCTCAGTTTTGTCTTTATAACATAGTGATTAGAAAACCAGAGAGCTGCAGAGATGGTTCAGTACTGAAAAGTGCTTCCTGCTCTTTCAGAGGCCTGGGTTCAGTTCCCAGCATCCACACAAGATGGCTAACTGACTTATAGCTACAATTCCAGAGTATCTGATAACTGTTAGCCTCTGAAGACACCTGCATGAATGTGCTACATGTAAACTCATACAGCTGCACATACATATATTTTTTTTTAAAAAATGAATCTCTAAAAATGAAAACAAATGAGTATCTTTAAATCTTCTCAGTCGTTGAAATTGGCGTATTCTTAATAATTCGGTAAGAATATTCTTATTGTCTGGTTTATCTTCTTTTAAACTTTCAAGGTTTTCTTATTGGGGTGTAAAATCAATCCTTGCAAATGTGTGTTTCTATTTTCTCCATTTTATTTATCTAAATAAAGGCCGTTCATGGTGCTGACATCTTTGTCTAAACGAGCTGACTGGTTGAGTTTTTATTTTCTATTTAGTAATTTTTCTCATTTATTTTATCTTTTTAAAATTTTTCATTCATTTTGCATACCAGCCACAGTCCATTTAGTCTTCAGAGTTGACTTTTTCATATGCTTTATAATTTCTCCTAAAGTTTATTTTAATATTTCATTGTTTTTTTTATTTAAAATGATTTTCAATCCATAATTAATTTTTGTAATAAAAACCCATAAAATTTAAAAAATGCTCAGGAAAATGTTTAGAGTTTTCTTCACTGGCACAGCATAGAAGAGGGCATTGCTTTTCCCCCAGGAAACGTGATATTAGCTGAAAGACCCTGTAGATGATCACCAACCATGCTGTGGGCTATCTTTTCAACTTCAGGTTACTGAGAACTTTATCATGACTGGTGGTTGAATCTTGTCATTTTTTATTTTAAGTGTATATTCAGAAAATGATATAAACTTATGTTTTTATTCTCTTAATATAATGCATTGCAGAGTTTTATTTTGTAAAAGGGTAAAACATTTCCGCTACCCCTTTGCATGCCACTATATCATGCCATATAATTGTGTGTGTGTGTATTTTCATGGTTACTAATATTAAGAATTTTATATCTATGTTTATGAGATATTTTTGTCTATAGTTCATTTCCTTGAAACTCATTTGTCTAATTTTTGGTTTAAGTTGCAATTGGTAAATATACTTTTACCTCTATTTTCTGAAAGATTATGTGTAAGATTGGCATTAATCTTCTTTAAAAACATTTCATAGAAATTGTATTTGTAAACTTTTCTTCCGAAAATGTTCCCAATCACCTAGCTTGAGTCTTTTTGCTGAATTCAGTTCTAATCACAAGCAAACAGGGAATAGCTCTTCTAGTGTTGGCAAACCCAAGTGGCTTGTAGACTGGGCTAAGAAATCCAAAACCTGACAGCTCAAAATCCTGAGTGTTAGAATATTTGTTAGTCTATGCAAAGATGTGTTGCATTTGTTTAATTATGTAAAGATGTGTTGCTGTTTTACTTTGCCTGCCTAAGGTACCTGATTGGTCTAATAAGCAGCTGAACAGCCAATAGCAAGAGAGGAGGTATAAGTGGGACTTCTGGGTAGGGAGAGTAAGTAGGAGGAGGAATTTAAACTCAAAGAAGAAAGAAGATGACAGAAATACACCAGGGGGGCAGTCAGCTAGATAGGGAGGAAGCAGGAAAGTAGGAAATACAGAATAAAAGAAAGGTTAACAAAACAAAACCAAACCAAAAACCAGAGGTAAAACAGATGAATAGAAACAGGTTAAATTAAGTCAAAAGAGCTAGTGAGACAAACCTATGCTAAGGCTGAGCATCCATAATTAATAGTAAGTCTCTGTGTCTTTATTTGTGAGCTGGTTGGCAGCCCAAAGAAACTGCCAACGACACCTGAGTACTAGAGGCTTGTCCAGTACTCCAGGCTTTAAAGGACAGTCTCTCACAAATCTAGGTGCAAAGAAACTTGTGACTTTGGGCTGCTAGTGCAATGCTCAGTACTTAGCAGCAGCCAGTGGTGCTGCAGTCAATGCCAGCTGTTGTTATAGTAACAAAGCCTTAGGTATCGGGGCCATGGTTCCCAAGAACTGTAATACAGCTCTTGGGCCAAGGGACTTGCTTCCTGGCACTTTTCTAGAGACATGAGCCTGAGCTGTCTCATTTTTGATGTCATAGTCTTCTACTGTCCAGATACCACATGTTCCATCCCTTCTTGTCTTGATCCATGCATCCTTTCTCTCAGCCGCCTTTGCTTCCTGCAGCTTCTGACCCTCATTGCTCTCTGGGACTCTTAAGCTACCTCTTGGCTGTTGCTGCCACGGTCACTGCTATCGCTACTGCTGCTGCTTTTTGTCATTGTTCCGGAGCTCAGGCCCTCTGCCTAGGAAAAAGATCACAGATAGGCAACAAAAGTACTAGGAAGCTTTTCATTAGGAATATTGTCACAACGCCAGGGGGAAGAGCAGGAAGATATCTTCCAATTGCGCAAAGCAAACTTGGTTATATAGCCAGAAGGAGGGATAGGGCATGACCACACTATGTGCAGTATGTAAATGAAGAGTTGTATGTTCACCAATGACTACACAGGATTGGTTTCTACCAATTACAGTCCTTACATAGAGCTGTTCCTAGGCCTTAGCCAGTACCAATCACAGACTTTCTGCTGAACTCAGGGCTGCTTAACTGAAGGGCTCCTCTCCTTGCCTGAGTGAGACTAGCTGTAAATCAAGCAGGGTTATCTACAGTTTGCCCTGGCACAGGTTGTCTGGAGTGGCCATGACTAGAACAATGATTTCTGGAGCATGCCTTATGGCTTCAGCTGTAATGTCCTTTCAGCTGGAGTGATATATTCCTTAAAGGGCTAGTGGAAGATTTAAGATAGCCAGGCTATGTGGGAGATGGTCTGATTGTTTGGCAAGAGACTTCCTGGCTGGTGGCTGTCGGCTTGATGCAATGAGCTGTGGGAAGGGGGACGGCATCAGCCACTCATGCAGTTAAGTAGCTCATTCAGTTCAAAGTATTCAAAGAAAAAATGAAGGCGTATGTGTTATGATAAAGAGACAGAATAGCAGGTCTGAGAAAGGCGCTCACACAAAATTATCTGTTAGAATGGGCTTTATTGGGAGAAAGTCTCATGATCATGGGGCGCCATGATCAAATCTTGAAGTGGGAGAACAATTAGGATGGATATAGCATTGCATCAGAGATAATGCCATCAGGGCCTTGAAGGGAGGGAGAGACTTTCCTCCCATTTTATCAGAAGAAATAGCTTAAAATAGAAGAGTTAAGACAGCTGCCAAACACAGAATGAGGTGGCGAGGTATGAGGGAAGGCTGAAATGACAGGGAGACGGCCCTCAGAAAAGCTCCCCACGCACAGGGGAGCTTCTGATTTTATGGATTTTTAGAGGCTAGCAGGAAATTTTATGGCATAGGAAACCCAGTTTGACCCAGTTTATATGACCAGGAGCCAGGTACTGGGTGAGAGCATCTCGCAGCTGTGAAGTGGAAGGGCAGGGCTGCTGTGTCTTCCCGTGGAGATCTGAGATCTGTGTGCGCTAATCTTTGCAGCAGCAACTGTCAGCAGCAGGGGTTGTGGTTTGAGGGTCTGTGATCTAACAGCACGCGTGTCAAGGAATTGCCATTAACATTCCAGCACTGAACAGTTCCATTCATCCCGTGGCCCCAGGGAAGGCTGACTCCTCCCAACCTGTGTCAGAAGGTTTTCCTTTTATAGAGCTACTCATATTTTCAACTTCTTCTATGTCAGCTTGGAACTTTTTTTATCAAAGAATTAATATAATTGTATGATTTATGATATTATTTTAGTAAATGCTGGATTTGAAGTGATAGCTCTTTTCAAAAAATAAAGCATTTGTTGGCTTTCTTCTCTTCCTTCCTCCCTTCCTCCTGCCCTCCCTCCCTTCCCTCCTCTCTCTCCCTTCCTTCTTTTTCCTTTTCTTTCTTTCTTTCTTTCTTTCTTTCTTTCTTTCTTTCTTTCTTTCTTTCTTTCTTTCTTTCCTTCCTTTCTTTCTTCCTTTCTTTCTCCTTTACTGGGAAGATTGAGCTGATAATTAATTTTATAAATAATTCCAAGAAAACAGGTTTGGCTTTTCCTCATTATCTGCACTTGGTCTTCATCAAGACTGAGAATTGATCCCCTCTCCCCCATACTATTTGTTTCAGAAAACAGATAGCAATGAACCAGATTTCATTGATTTCTGTTCTACTTATTATTTTTGTTCTACTAATAATATATTTAGTTTGCTCTTCCTTTTTTTGTCTTCTTAAGGTAGATCATGATATAGTTTTCTTCTTTTTAAAATTGT
>PVIU01022784.1:0-28692 GCA_004026605.1 Ondatra zibethicus | reverse complement strand
AGATTTATATGGCAGTAGATTGTGGAGCACTTCTTCTAGGCCTTACCCGCTCTGAGGAGTGGACGGGGGTGGGATGGAGGGAGGTGAGGGAGGGGAATATGGGGAGGGAGGGGAAACTGTGGTTGATATGTAAAATGAAAAGTAAAATTTTAAATAAAAAATGTGGAAAAAAGCTGGGCGGTGGTGGCACACGCCTTTAATCCCAGCACTTGGGAAGCAGAGGCAGGCGGATCTCTGTGAGTTCAAGACCAGCCTGGTCTATAGAGCTAGTTCCAGGACAGGCTCCAAAGCCACAGAGAAACCCTGTCTTGAAAAACCAAAAAAAAAATGTGGGGGGCTGGAGAGATGGCTCAGAGGTTAAGAGCACTGACTGCTCTTCTGGAGGTTCTGAGTTCAATTCCCAGTAACCCACATGGTGGTTCACAATCATCTGTAATGAGATCTGGTGCCCTCTTCTGGCCTGCAGGCATACATGGAGGCTGAGCACTATGTACATAATAAATAAATAAATCTAAAAATAAAATGTGGAAAAATAGGAACAAAATTCATAAAGGAGTAAAGAAAAAGAAATAAATACAGACAGGGGAAAGGTGTAATGGCAGCTTCAGCCTATAGACGTTTCTGAAGCACAGGTGGGCTTTTGGAAGGGTTAAGCCAGCCCTATAGACAATTCTGAGCTGCACGTGAACCTTTAGAAATAGCCCAGAAATGAAGCATACAGGCTAGGCCTTTGTGCCTCCATTGAGCAGCTGTTTGATGGATGTTCCTGAGAATGGGGGCGCGCCATAGGCGACACAGCGCTCTTCACAACAAAGAGATGTCTTTGGAAAAGGAATTAACTGTGAGCTATCAGTAATAAGTCAGTTGGTTGTATCCGACAGAATATATTAAAAGCAGTGGGGTATCATTTCAATTAAGAATTGCTTCCTCAATTCTGAGCAGCATGTAACATTGACATTTTACATAGTAAATTAAAAAATTTCCTCCACAGCCAGGTGGTGGTGGTGCACAACTTTAATCCCAGCACTCAGGAAGCAGAGGCAGAGGTAGGCAGACCTCTGTGGGTTCAAGGCCAGCCTCATGTCTACACAGCGAGTTCCAGGACAGCCAGGGCTACATGAAGAAACCTGTCTTGAAAAACGAAAAAAAAAAAAAAACCCAGCAACAACAAAACAAAGCCCCCAAAATGTCCTTCACAATTTCACATATTTACCCAGCTTTGTGACTAGCATTCAGTTGATCTATAATACAAAATGCACTAAACACTAAATATTGGGGCTATACTGACAGCTGAGTCAGTATTACGTGTTAATGAGCTTTCCATAACCACAAAACCTAACTGAGATGAATAAACTCATACAGAGAAAGGCTTTGTTGCTTTGGCTGATGGCAAAACATGAGAGCATACTTGTTCACCTCACGGCCAGAAGCCAAACAGTAACAGACAAAAGAACTAGCTAGAGTCCCAGATCCGGAAGGGAACACCTGCAGTGACCTGAAAACCTCCCACTAGGCCCACACCATAAAGGTTCCACCACCTCCCAGTGGCATGGCACTAGGTAGAGCCTTACCACGGGGACCTTTGGAGGACACAAAATTCAAATACAGCAGGCTACTGAGCGAAAAAGGTAGTGGTAGTGACCAAAATGCCGAGGTTAGTGAAAGTGGATACAGTCTGGAGAATGAGAACTCTTTCATGCCCTTTATTAGTATGCAAAAGACCACAGGAGGGCCAGGACTAAGGGATCCGGTCTCTCAAAGTCAAGGACACAGTTCAGCAAAAGATGATAGAAACAGAAGCACAGTGAACTTTAATGGAGCTCAAGTCTCTAAGATTAAAAGCTACTTGTATGCCCCTGGAGAGGTGGCTCAGCAGTTAAAAGCACGGGCTGATTGTTTACAGAGGACTGGGGTTCAGAGCTCACAACTGTAACTCCAATTCCAGGGGATCTGACACCCTGTGAGAAAAACACCAATGCACATAAAATAAAAATAAAGTTAAAAACATTACTTGTATGAAGGAAAGAAAGAGGAATCATGTCTTGTAGCAATGAGGGGCTTGGGCTGCGTTCAGTTGGGTGCCAATCTGTAGCAATGAGGGGCTCAGGCTGTGTTCCCTGCGCCTAGTTCCCGGCACAGGGCCCCTTCTGCCACCCGGCTCCTGGTGCATACCCGAAATAATTACACAGAAACTGTATTTATTGAAATACTGCCTGGCCCATTAGCTCTAGCCTCTTATTAGGTAACTCTCACATATTTGTTTAACCCATTTCTAATAATCTGTGTGTCACCATGAGTCATGGCTTACCGGCATGGAGTCTAACCAGTGTCCATCTTGTGCTGGAGAAACATGGCGTCTGCCACACTGCCTTTTCTCTCACAGCATTCTGTTCTATCTACTCCGCCCACCTAAGGGCTGCCCTATCAAATGGCCAAGGCAGTTTTCTTTATTCATTAATGGTAATCACAGCACACAGAGGGGACTCCCAAATCATTCCTGAGAACCCTCCTACACCAATGTCTAAATCATAGTTCATGAAAAATATATGAGAGTTTTAATTACCTCAAAGTTTAACACTATGATATGACTGAGGAAAATGATAATATAACCTTAAGCCCCCTTGTGGAAGTCTAGATTCTACAGACAGCAATCAGTTCTTTTTTTTTATTCCATGATATTTATTGAGCTCTACATTTTTCTCTGCTCCCCTCCCTGCCTCTCTCCTCCCTTTTCAACCCTCCCCCAAGGTCCCTATGCTCCCAGTTTACTTAGCAGATCTTGTCTTTTTACACTTTCTACTTCCCATGTAGATTAGATCTATGTAAGTCTCTATTAGTGTCCATATTGTTGTCTAGGTTCTCTGGGATTGTGGTTTGTAGGCTGGTTTTCTTTGCTTTATGTTTTAAAACCACCTATGAGTGAGTACATGTGATAATTGTCTTTCTGTGTCTGGGTTACCTCACTCAAAATAATGCTTTCTAATTCCATCCATTTTCCTGCAAAATTCAAGCTGTCGTTATTTTTCTCTGCTGTGTAGTACTCCATTGTGTAAATGTACCACATTTTTTTTATCCATTCTTCGATTGAGGGGCATTTAGGTTGTTTCCAGTTTCTGGCTATGACAAACAAAGTTGCTATGAACATAGTTGAGCACATGTCCTTGTGGCACGATTGAGCATCCTTTGGATATATACCCAAAAGTGGTATTACTGGGTCTTGAGGAAGGTTGTTTCCTAATTTTCTGAGAAATCGCCACACTGACATCCGTAAGGGTTTTATCAGCTTTCATTCCCACCAGCAATGCAGAAGTGTTCCCTTTTCCTCACAACCTCTCCAGCATAAATTGTCATCAGTGTTTTTGATTTTGGCCATTCTTACAGGTATAAGATGGAATCTCAGAGTTGTTTTGATTTGCATTTCTCTGATGACTAAGGATGTTGAACATTTCCTTAAGTGTCTTTCAGCCATTTTAGATTCCTCTGTTGAGAGTTCTCTGTTTAGGTCTGCACTCCATTTTTTTTTATTGGATTACGTGATTTTTTGGTGTTCAATTTCTTGATTTCTTTGTATATTTTGGAGATCAGACCTCTGTCTGATGTGGGGTTGATGAAGATCTTTTCCCATTCTGTAGGCCGTCGTTTTGTCTTGTTGACCGTGTCCTTTGCTTTACAGAAGCTTCTCAGTTTCAGGAGGTCCCATTTATTAATTGTTTCTCTCAGTGTCTGTGCTGACAGCAATCAGTTCTATATTTGCACTAAGCAGACCTCTTCTCGACACAGTTCAAGGCACTGATGTATGAATCATAAAACACACAGCTCAGTGAACTTTCACTAGACAAACATGTAAGTGTTAGGGTGACTAACTATTGTGATTATACTGGCATTGTTCTAATTCTAGCCTTACAAATATTGAGTGCTTGGGTCCTAGGCAAACCAGACACCTGTTTACAGTGAACCACCCAGAATAATATGAAATTACCAATATCTAAAAAGTTTTTACGTGACTGGTCAGTTAATACCCACTTCTCCTCTGCAAAGGCAAGCACCCGCTCAGTGTTCAGCATCACAGATTATTTTGAGACACTGTATTTTAATATGGGTAATAAAGAGCAAAGGTTACAACCTCATGGCCCATGGTGGAATCCAGTTGGCAGACATGTTTTGAGTCATGCAATACTAGCTTGCAAAGCCTTTTCTTCCCTATTTAATTTTTTAGTTGACGAAGAGTTTTAGTGTGTGTGTGTGTGGGTGTGTGTGTGTGTATGTGTATGTGCGTGCACACATGCTCTCACACACACATACAGAGAGAGAGAGAGAGAGAGTGGAGATTGATGTAACAGCTTCAGCAGTCTGAACAATGAGACAAGGAAGGGATATTTATACAAACTCACGGCATCTTTCTGCAAATTACTTACTGATTACAATAAGGGAAAATAGAGTAAGGGTAGCTGGGTGTGGTGGACACATCTGTAATCCTAGCACTTGGGAAACTGAAAAAGGAAGAGATGCTCTACATAGTGAGTATTAGGCTAGTCAGAGTTATATAGCAAGACTTCATCTAAAAAAACTACAGGTAGTTTCAGGGACTGCCTTAGACAATAATAAAAGGCAATATTATAGCAACAAACATCACATGCTTTTTTTTTAAATTTATTTATTTATTATGTATACAATTGTCTGCCTGCATGTGTCCCTGCAGACAGAAGCTGGCACCAGATCTTATTACCGGTGGTTGTGAGCCACCATGTGGTTGCTGGGAATCGAACTCAGGACCTCTGGAAGAGCAGTCAATGCTCTTAACCATTGAGCCATCTCTCCAGCCCCACATGCTTTCTAATAAGAGTGCACTGAGCACACATTGCACACCTTTAATCCCAGCACTCAGGACACAGAGGCAGGTGGACTTCTATGAGTTTCAGGTCAGCCTGGTGTACATAGTGACTTCTAGTTCAGCCAGGATGACATAGTGAAAACCTATCACAAAAACCAAAATGTCAGTAACAGTTAAGTGTGGTGTCTCAAACCTGTAAACTCAGGGCATGGAAGGCTGAAGAAAGAGGATTGCCTTGAGTTCAAGGCCAGACTATCCTGTGTAGTGAGTCGCCAAAAAACAAACAAACAAACAAACAAACAAAACAAAACAAAACAAAACATTAGCAACGACAACAAAATGCCAATGAAGTGAGTCTGGTGTATAATGCTAGAAGTAAGGAAGTTGAGGCAGGAAGGAGGCTGGCCTGGGCTGGAGATATAGCCTAGGGGTTAAAGACCCTGGCTTTGATCCTCACATCACCAATGAAAGAAAACAAAAATCATTTCAGTGTATGTCTAAGATAAAGACCCTTCAAAAATCAAAATTGAGGAGAAGTGGGGATGGATTGTGAGGAGGGAGGGGTGGATATGACTGTCTGAAACTTTCAAAGAGTTACATTAGCACCACACAACTGTATAGCTATTATACCTGGAATTGGAAATCAAATATCCAAAGACCATCAAATATCTAGTCAATATTAAAAATTTTTCAGTTGTTCCATAAATTGTGTATGTGGATATTAATGTTTTTGGCTGGCTTGTTTGAATTAGGATAGTAACAGGAAACATGCGCTGTATTTCTTTGAAATGTCTCTTATATATTTAAACATGTAGTTTCCCAGCCCTCTTCCTGTCTTTGCAATTTTAAAAACCAGGTGGGTTCTTTTTTCTGTTATTTTGAGATAGGGTTTTTCTGTGTAGCCCTGGTTGTCCCAGAACTCGTTCTGGAGACCAGGCTGGCCTCGAACTCATAAAGATACACCCGCCTCTGCTTCCATACTGCTGGGATTAAAAGCATGCGCCACCACTGCCCCCAGGTAGACCAGGTGATTATTTTTCCTCTTGGGATTTCCTGCATTTAGGATTTTTCCAGGTGTATCCCAGGTCATAGTTTAATATAGCAATGTCTCAGTAATTATAGCACTGTAACTACCTTTCAATGTGATATTCACTGAATATTCAAATTGAAGCTAGATGCTAAGTTCCAGTTAATGCAGTTGTCATTGAATGTTAAAATAAAGCTAGATGTTCAAAACCATCACAGGCATTTAACTACGGAGACGGTACGAGTTGGGACCTGTGAAATTTTCAGAATTGTTACCAAATAGACATTTTATAACCCCAAGAAATATCAGCATAGGTGAGATATGAGTATAAGTATGGGCAATCGTCAGAGGAACTGAACTTTGCTGTATTTAATATTCCTTTTGTTTTCTTCCTCATGGGCTAAGAAATGTGTGCCTTCAGGATCTCATCAGACCCAGCTCTCAGCAACAAAAGGGTTAAGAGTTCCCTTCAATGGCTTCCTGTCTAGACTGTTTCTTTTTTTGTGGGGGAAAGGGGTTGTCAGAGAAACCTTGGGTGTCTCTCATTCTCAACTGTGAGTTTGCAATCATCAACAGGACCCTGAAGTGCCACTCTTCACAGATGATGGTTTCCGGTGGGAGTGGGCATGGGGATGGGGAAGATCTCAGTTATCTTTAAGGGGCTGCCCACTGGGAGTTTGACCATGCTCCAGTGGGTATATGGGCAACACATAGAGGACTGGGTATCTTTTTTTTTCTTTTTATTTCTTTTTTTTGGGGGTGGGGAAGGTTCCAAGGGTGGAGGTATTGGACCTGGTAAGACTGGGAAGTTAATGTGATTGGAGAGTATTACATGAAACTCTCAATTAATCAATAAAAATATTATGTTAAAAAAGGGTTAAGAAAAGAGTCTGGTGGTTTTCAATAGATAGTCAAAGATCTTCTCTATTTTACTTTTAAGAGGTGAAACTCCAAATGAAAGAAAACAAGGTGAAATCCAGTAACTTTCCAGCCCAGTGGGGATTGGATTTAGTGATTCATTCCCAATGACTAGAATCTGGATGAGGTGAAGGTGCATGACATTGAGAGAGAGAGTAACAAAGGCTACTGTAATTTCTTTCTTTCTTTCTTTCTTTCTTTCTTTCTTTCTTTCTTTCTTTCTTTCTTTTTTTTTTTGGTTTTTCGAGACAGGGTTTCTCTTTGGAGCCTGTCCTGGTGTAATTTCTTTCTTGTTCTACCATTTGGATCAGTCATTTGAGGAGTACTCAACTCCTATCATGAGGACACTCACTAGGCCTTATGGCAAGGACCATGTTGTTAAGAAACAGAGATCTCTTTCCAAGATCCATGTGAGCACCATCTTGGAAAAGGATCTTCACCTCCAGTCAAGTGGTCAGATAACTGCAATTGACAAATTAGCTCCTTGGATCAAAACTTCAGTCAGGGTCAGAGTTTACTGTTTGACTAGCTCCAACTTTGGATTTCCATCACTTGTCACCAAAGAACTGGGTTTAATCAAGAATCCTGCTAAGTCAGATTAGGGAAAAATCTCTCAAGGACTTGAATTGGATCCTTAGGGCCCACAAGGTGGAAGAAGAGAATTGACTCTGGAAGGTTGTCCTGTGACATCCACCCTGGTGCTTGTATGTATATAACACACACAGCGTGTGTGTGTGTGTGTGTGTGTGTGTGTGTGTGTGTGTGTGTGTGTGTGAGAGAGAGAGAGAGAGAGAGAGAGAGAGTGAGAGAGAGAGAGAGAGAGACAGACAGACAGACATACAAACAGTCAGACAGACAGACAGACTAACAGACAGACAGACAAAGACTGGGTGGGCCTCGCATGGACTTTTGAAACCCCAGAGAACACCCCAGTGATACATTTCCTTCAATAAAACCACACATCCTAATCCTTCTCATCCTTTCAAACAGTTTCACTCCCTGGAACTAAGCGAACTAAGCATTCAAATATATGAGCCTGTGGGGTACATTCTTGTCTAAACCATCACAGCTTCTTCTCCTTGGTGGACTCTGATGTCTTAGGAATCTAACTGAAGCTTTGTTCATCTTTTCAGTCTCAGTTGCCTCTTCTGGAATTAGCATATGGCATGTAGGAAAATAACCCAAACTACAGACTTACTTCTTTAAAATATTATTTGTCTGTGTGTGTGTCCATATGTGCATATCACAACATGCTTGTGAGATCAGAGAATGACTTGAGGGAGCCAGGTTTTTATTGGCTGAAGCCCCAAATTTATTTTTTTCTTCATATACATATATATATATATATATGGTTTTTCATAAATATATTGGTTTTTGAGACAGGATTTCTCTGTGTAGCTTTGTGGCTCTTCCTAGAATTCACTCTGTAGATCAGGCTGGCCTCAAACTCAGAGAGATCATCTGCTTCTGTCTCCTAAATGCTAGAATTAAAGGTATGAACCACTACTGCCTGGCATTTACTAAATCTTGGTTGTATAACCCTCTATCGCCCTTGGCAGTTTTCTAACATTTCAAAATCAATGTTTTAAAGTTTTTGGCTAAAATGGACCCAGTGGCACATTCCTGCAATCTCAGTACCTGGGACAATGGGGCAGGGGAATCACACATTTAAGTCTGGTTTGGGCTACAGAGTGAGTTCAAGTCCAGGTCCAGCTTGAACAACTTTAATCAGACCTTGTCTTAAAAAAAAAAAAAGCTGGGATGTTTTCCCAGCGGGTGTGAGGCACTGGGTTCAGTCCTTGGCATAGCTTCCAGCACTGGTCCCTCCAAAAATTTCAGCTTTTCTATTATTTTTCAGTGAGAGAATCAGCCTCTACTATCTACCTCCAATATTAGCAGATGTGAAAATCTCCTTAAAAATGGATGTGTAGTCAGATGTGGTGGTATATGCCTGTAATCCCAGCACTCAGGAGGCTAACACAGGAGGATCATGAATTTGAGGCTTGGGCCACATAAAAAAGAATTTACAAAAATCTATACTTGATAATATGAATGCCATTTAATTTCCCCGATAGTGCAATGAGATGTTTTCAGCTGCAAGCATCATTATATTCAATAAATTATTACTCACACTAGAGGCTTGTTTATTTCACATGACAGAAAGGTAGGTGGCACAATAGTGCTGTGGTTGGTAAATTCGGAAACCCACTGACGTCTTCAGGGGCTCAGTTATTCTGTAATTTGAGTTCACCATTATCAATGTTTAGGTGATTATTTTGTTTTATGGAACAAATTCATTGCTGAAACTCTGTATTACTTGTCTATTTCTGAGTAAGAAAGCATCTCAAAGTTTAGTACTTCAAAACAATAAATATTGCCTCATACTTTCTATGAGTCAGGAATTTGACAACAGCTAAATTTGTTTTAGTTTGAAGCTCCTCCTGAGACTGCAATTACATGCTGGCCTTCGTGACACACATCTGGAAGTTTGACTTGGGGGTACACATCTGAAAGCTGGCCTTGGGGGTACCAGAGTCCCTTTCCAAGCTAGCTCCTTTACAGAACTGCAGGCAGCAGGACTCAGTTCTATGCTGATTGTTTAAAGGTGTTCTGAGAGACTCACCATCTGGGCTACCCCATAAAACTATTTAAATGTCCCCAGTACATGGAAGCTGCTGTCCCCAGAATGAAAGATTAGAGATGGAGAGGAAGAGGAGGGAAAGGGGAGAAGTTGGGGGAGGAAGAGAGAGAGAGAGAGTGGAGAGAGAGAGAGAGAGAGAGAGAGAGAGAGAGAGAGATTTATGGCCTAGTGTAGAAGTCATCCATAGTTACTTTCTAACAATCTATTAATTAGCAATGCGTCACTATATGTACAGGTCTGGCTTTTCTTCACTGTTCTCTGTTGTTTCTCAGCACAGCAGGCTTTCCTTGTATCGCATTGACCTAAGTTGGGTCACTGCCCATTCCCAGACTAATGTGTGACAAAAGGGCATGTGGGGGATGGGATTCCCAGACTCAGGCTTAGGTCAACAGTGATTTATCCCATGGTGCTAGGACATAAGCCTATCCTTGCTGAATGAGCACCAACACGCTATTAAATCAGATTTCTGCAAGCAGTGAAGGAAGGGAATAGCTACTGGTAAGGGAACTGATGGTAGCGAAGGGTTTCTCAGTTCTGATTGGATGAAAACTGTGTCTTAAACATTGTTATAACACCCAAAAGCGCTGATCCCTATCTGGCCTCACACGTATAATTGTAGATTTCTTTATTTTCCTGTTTTTCAGTTCTCACAGCTTTTTTCTCCTTTTAGGCTGTCTGTTTCTCATTGTTATTTCAGGCCAGAGATGGCTTAGCAGGTAAAAGTGCAGTCCCTCTCTCGAATTCATGGCTGCTTTTTCTGTGTGTGTGTGTGTGTGTGTGTGTACCTAAATATGTAATTACAATCATCTCACTCTGTATAAAGTTACTTGTATGTATATACAATTGTATACAATTTCAGACCACTTAGTATTGAATCACCAATTGGAGGCTCTCAGCATTCCTCAGTTGCCCGAAGTTCTTTGTCTCTTCCATGTCTCATGTTTTTTGTTAACTTTTTTTCTACCCCTGTTCTCTTAAAACCTTCCCCCCTTTGTGAACCTGTATCTACCCTCTCCATATATATATATATATATATATATATGCTTATATAACACATGCATATGAGAGAAAACACATGCTATTGTCTGAGTTACTTTCCATAATATAGTAATTTCCAGAGGTGGTCTAGTCAGTTTCTCCTGGGTGTCAGTTAGTGGGAGAGGTGGAAAGGAGAACCAGGGGAATGAGGGAGGAAGGACTTACATCCCTCACGTACCTTTCATTAAGTAGCTGTCCCGTCTCGGACCGTAGGCAAGCGTTTTACCTTGTATCCTTAGTCCAAATTAGTGTCAGTAGAGATTTAGACTTTTCTCCAGTGCTGGAGATTGGATCGCATGCACTTTACCACTAGGCTACACTCACAAAGGAGTCTAAATCCCTGTGGCCCAGAATTGAAATAATCACTTAGAAGCTCTGTTATCATGCGTAAGACACTAAACCTTTGCCCATCAGTTACTTCATCTTTAATAACAAAACGTACTTAGACGTTTTATGAGCATTGTTAGTTAACATGACACATGCTGAACGTATTCGCCATTACAAAGAATAATGTAACCACAGCAATTACACTGTACTTTTTATTATAAAAGGGGGAGGAGGACCTGGGCCTTTTTTGACTTCTGAAAGGTTTCCATTACTAAGTAAGGTCTTATGTAGCATTCCATTTGGGAGCTGAGAAAGCTGAAGATAAAGGAGATAGCATTTGCAAAGATTTTGAAAAGGCCCCTGGGAATTCCACCGGGCGGGGGTGCTGCTTTTCCCAAAGCAGTCCGGAGCATGCGCAGCTGAGCAGCCCTGTTGGGCACTTTGGCTGCACAAGTGGCCTCTGGCCCTGCATACTTTCCACGCCCACCCTGAGGCGCCATCCGCTCCCTTCTTTCGGGGGCCCCCCACCGCGAACGCTTCTACTCCGCCCCTAGTCAGGAAGGTTCTCTCGCGTCGTGCTGGACGTGACAAAAGGAAGTCGCACGTCCCACCAGTCCCTTGTAGATGGACAGCGCCTCGGAGCAATGGAAGCGGACCAGCCTTCTGGGCGGCGGCCAATAGTAGCTTTACTGCTTCGTGGTCTGGGAGCAGCGCCGGGAAGGGGCGGGTCCAAGGGCAGGCTCAGGGGCGGAGCTAGGGGCGGGGCGGGAGCCCTCTGGTCCTCCCGCAACCCGGCGTTCTGCACGCTTCAAAAGCGCACGTCCGCCGCAGTGGTCTCCTCTTCCTCAGGACCGGGCCTCTTGATCCTACCGCGTTGCCAAAATGTCGCTTTCTAACAAGCTGACTTTGGACAAGCTGGATGTGAAGGGGAAGCGGGTCGTGATGAGGTAATATTGTACTGCGGCTCTCACGCTCTCGGGCTCTAGCACAGCCTCTCTGGCCCTGGCAAGCACGCTTTTCCGTGCACCCTAAGTTGCGCTTAGTTTTCAGCTGGGTCTTGGCGGGGGGTCCTGAGTTAGCAGAGCTGGGGTGTCCACCTCATCCCATTGGGGCGGAGACTGTCCGGGTTTGATGCTTCCTAACTGCTTCTAGCATAAAAAGCGACCAATAGTGTCCTTTAGGGAGTGGATCCCACCGAGAAAGGGTTCAGATTCCCAGGAATCAATCCTTTTCCCATTTCTGAAATGCAGCTTCATCTCCTGTAACGAGACGAGACCTAATACTTATCCTGTAAATCTCTAGGCCCCAGTGGAGGGACCTTGAAAGGTCATTTAGCTCATTTCCCTTCCCCCACGGTCTTTGGACCATTTCTGACGAATTCGAAACCGCCCACGTTTCATTGGTCCTGGTACAAAAGGATTTCTTTCCTCGAGGATGTTGCTCGAAATGCTCAGGAGTGGAGGTCTCCCAAAGAATTGTGGGTGGGAGGGTGAGGCCCACTGGATGAAGCTTTGTACAGCTTATATAACAGGCCTCTGCTGCCCTACCTTGCCGTTGGACTCCTGGCCTTGCTTGGGGTTTGCATCAGGGTTGTGACACATACAGGGTGTGGCCGCCCAGAGTTGGAGGCTTCTAACCTCACTCTCAGAGGTGGCTAGAGAAGCAGGATGTTAGTTAAAGTGAGGAAGGTTCCACGCACATGGCACTCTTAGTTTGCACACGTGGATCCCCGGTCATTTATCAAGTTGGCTTCTTCCTTACCTTACAGAATTTGCTAGCGTGTATGGGACTTACACGTTTCTGCCTTTCTTAATTTATAATGTGTTTCAGGAGTGAAGGATGATGAACTTGGCTGTTCGTGTAGGTATAGGGCTGAAGGATGGTAATTTTGAAGGGCCATAGATAATCGTGACTGCTGCCGGCTTGACCTTTTTTGGAAGCAGTTGATTGATTGGCAGCGTGTGAATGATGTAATCCTGGTCCTTTTCACAATTTGGGCCAGTTCGAATGAGGGCATCTTTTAGATATTAACACACGTGCAGAGGCTCTCCTACCTCTCCAGCTAGGAGTTAGAGAACTGTACAGCCACATATTTCGTCGTAGCCAATATTACTTGGCAGGTGACCCTTTCTTGCTGTGCAGATAACCAGAACCCAGTGCTCATGCAAAGCACTCATGTTGTCCCAAATGGGACAGACCTTTGTAATCCTGATGGAGTAAAGATCCCAGCCCCCCTCGTGTTAAAGGGCAGGTTCTAGCTCTTCATGGTGCTCCAAGGAAATGAAATTGACCCCGTGAAACTAAGAAGGTAGATGTTGGCCTGCAACTAGCTTAAAAAGTTTAAAATAATTCTACCTCCACTAGCTTGAGACTGGCCCTTCCAGATGCATGCAGCTGCTGAAAGACAGTGGGACATTGTGTTGGTCACCTTCCTGTAATTGCAGTTTGGGGCTTTGTGTTCTCCTCCAGAGTTTAGGAATTAACTCTGGTTGGGGGTAAGAATGGAGGAAACAGTTTTTTCTTTCTTTGCGCCAAGTCAGATTTTATTTAACACAGGTTAACCTTGAGCCTTGAAATGATTGGCTAGTCCAATTTTGCCAATGGAGATGTTCAAGGTTATTGAACTAGCAATATGATAATTGATGACACGTTAAAAGTTATTGAACTCTCAAGTTTGTAGAGCTGGGACTAGAATTTAGGTCTCATAGCCACCAGTCAGATTCTCTAAACTCTTGGATATGATGACCCAGGGACAGTTTGAAATAGACTGTGTCGGGGGTTTACAATCTCTTTTCCTTTTGTATGGATACATTGTACTTGTTTTTAAGGCCACACTGGCAAACTTTGTTTCAGCATTAATGCTTCTTGAATAGGGTGTTGCATTGCAGGCTTAAGATTTTAGAGCAGTCTGGGCGGCCATGCCTGGGTGAGCTCAATACCTTCTTGTTCCAGTGCTTTGTAGTTATTGGCAGTGCTTCAGAAATGGGGCCTCTGGAGGAGTGGCTGTTTCACTTGCCGCCTTTCTGCCCTGTAGGATAGATATTCTCGTCTCCTGACTTGTCTAGTCCCTTGATTTGAACTGGCAAGGGAAGTTGATTTGTTGGGGTAATTTATTTTTGATGTGCAGGGGAATCAACCCGTAGGTATTTTATGCTTGAGGCTTTCCCACTCAGTCACATCCCAGCTTCTTTTGGAGCAGCTTTAAAATAGCCAGAAACCCCAACAGGTTCCAGTAACAGTTTTTTTCCTTCCCTCCAACTGTAGTTGATTTTACAAGGTCATTTGAGTAAATTTCCCGCTGATTTCTGCCCTGTCATTTCCTTTCTTTCCACTCACAGGTTACTGGTCATCCTTTGCTTGCTGGTAAAGTACTTCTCTTTTTCTTGTACCTTCCTGTTTTTTTTTTTAATTTAAATTATTTTTTTTCCAACCTCACTGGTTTTGTTGTGACTTGCAAAGCAACAGTCCTGGTGGAAAGAAAGAAGATGGAATCACACGGGTGTAATTTAGCAGTCAGGCCACGCGGCACCAGTGGGCATGGTTCCTCTGAGAGTGTTTAAGAGAACTAAATGGCCTTGAAACCCGGAGATTTCAATAAAGACTTGTTTTGGTTTTTATTTTTTATTTTTTTGTTTTTCGAGACAGGGTTTCTCTGTGTAGCTCTGGCTGCCCTGGAACTCATTCTGGACCAAGCCCTCCTCTAATTCAGAGATTCACCTGCCTCTGCCTCCCAAGTGCTAGGATTTAAGATTTGATATTCTAACTTAATGTTTTTTTTAAATTATTGTTTTGCAATAATTTCAAATTTCTAGAAAATTGCAAAGATTGTACAGAAATTCAGTTTTTCCCAGTGGCTGCATAGCACATAATTGTAGGGCAAAGTTAGAAGTAGGAATTTGACATTGGTGCAAAGGGTGTTTAGTTCCCTAGCGTTTTATCACAGGTAGATTTGTATAACCACTACCTCAAGCAAGATAGGATTGTTTGATCACCACCAAGACGTCTCGTCTCTGTTTCTTGATTCTGATCATGCCCTCCACTTTTAATCCCCAGTGATTACTGACCTGTGCTCTACTTTTAATACTTGTTATTTCAAAAGCATGGCATATACAGATTAATAGAGTGTAACTTTGGAGATGCACTCTTTCACTCAACGTTCTTTAATAGTTATCAAAGTTGGTACATGTACCAACAGTATTCCTTTGAATTGCTGCATACTTTTTCACAGTATGGGTGTATCGTAGTTGAATCACTCATCCAACCATTGAATGCTATCTGGGTTGTTGCCATTTTGAGGCTTTTATAAATGAAGCTGCTAAGGATTTTTTTGGGGTGTGTGTGTGTCAGTCTTGGTTTGATCAAATGGGTCTTGGGTAAGACACCTAGAATTGGGCTTGCAAGCATTTTGCGACTGAGTGATCCCATGTTTAACCTTTTGAGGGATCCCCAGATAGCTTTCCAAAGGTGCTCACCATTTCACATTCCTCTTAGGAATGTGGTCAGTTTTTCTGCATCCTCACCAGTATTGGGTGCTAGAAAAACTTGACTGGCAGAAATGAATATATACTAAGGGAGGTATTTTAGCTATCAAATGATTAAAACTGGAATCTCATGCTGGGAGAAGAAAAGCTTGGGCTATTTTCCTGCAAAGTTACACCTTACACAGACAAAGATGGGTCAGTGGTGGGCAGGTTTCTGAAGATGGATTTGGAGGGCCACTGGATTTCTTTGTGTCTATGGGGGTAACATTAAATCAGTGTCTTTCTGCTTTTTTTTTTTTTTGCTATTAATGTGGCTGTTCTAATTGGCTTATCAGCAAAGGGTGGGTGAACCTGGGTTTTTGAGGCACAGATTGTTGCTGCAAGTTTGGTAGTTGTCATTTTTTTTCCGTGACAGGGTTTCTCTGGAGCTTTGGAGGCTGTCCTGGATCTAGCTCTTGTAGACCAGGCTGGCTTCCAACTCACAGATATTCGCTTGCCTCTGCCTCCCGAGTGCTGGGATTAAAGGCATATGCCAATACTGCCTGGCTACAGTTGTCATTTTTTAATTTAGCTGTTCTGGTATATGTAATGATACCTGACCTTGTCCTTAGGCAAAGCTTGAGTATTCCTGGGACGTGGAGAAAGGTGCACATTATATATAGGAATAAGTAGGATGTTCCCTGCTTTGGAGTCCTTAGAAGAGAAGCTAATGCAGGCAGAGTTGTGAGTCTAGGAGATGATAGGTAAAGGTTGAAGTGATCAAGAGGTCAGCGAGAGAACTAATCCAGTTTTCATCAGTGAGCTGATGCCATCAAGAGCTTTTTTTGGACAGAGGTTTGGGTATTTCAGCCCAAAGGCATTCCTTAGGTTTTGGTGGCAGCGCTATTTCTCCTATGCAGTTAACCCTTTTGTCCATTAGTCTTCCTGGGAGGCTGTGAGAGGCTCATGGTAATAGGATACTTGATCCACTTTGGTCTGAACTTTAAGGCTGGCAAGGATCTGCTCAGGATATTTAAAGAGGATGCCTGAGGTGCCAGAACCAGTGTATTTCGTTGTTCAGAGGCATAGTGCCATTTAATTTTAAAGGCTTTCTTAAATCTGAATCAAGGACTGTGTCCCTTAAACTCCTTGGTGAGGAGATCACAGGTGAAATCTGTGTGTGATCTGGCAGGACTGTGTGTGATCTGGCAGGACTTGGGGTCACTGCTCAGACAAGAGGAAAGAGCAGTGAAAAGCTTTGCAAAGGGGAAAGAGTTTTACAAACAAGTACAGTAGCCGTCCTGTAGTCCCTAGGTGTTTTTTTCAGTAATGATTTTTTAAAATTGTTTTTTTAAAAAAATATTTATTTATTATGTATACAATATTCTGTCTGTGTGTATGTCTGCAGGCCAGAAGAGGGCACCAGACCTCATTACAGATGGTTGTGAGCCACCATGTGGTTGCAGGGAATTGAACTCAGGACCTTTGGGAATAGCAGGCAATGCTCTTAACCACTGAGCCATCTCTCCAGCCCCAGTAATGATTTTAATATGGTTGATCTGTCATAACAATTATAGTTTGGAGAATCATTAACATAATAACAGCCAACACTTGTATGATACTATGCCACTTCTAAGCCTTCTATCATTCACTAACTTGTTTCTCTTAATTATGAGTCAGATACTATAATTACTTCTCAGATTTAAGAAAAATTAATAAGCCGGGCAGTGGTGGTGCAGAGGCAGGTGGATTTCTGAGTTTGAGACCAGCCTGGTCTACAGATTGAGTTCCAGGACAGCCAGGGCTACACAGAAACCCTGTCTAGAATCACCCTTCCCCCCAAAAAAGAAAGATGAATTAAAAAGGGTCTTGGTGGATGTATTGGTACAGTAATCTAATACTTAATCTCAGCATTTATTCAGGAAATGAAAGCAAGCTAGATTTTATAATGAATCAGTCTCAAAATCATGGCAGACAAAACTTTGACATTAAAATCAGCCACAGTACAGGAAATAGTTCAGAAGAATTGGTTCCTAGTGGTAAAACGACTGGGGATCTATGTGTGCAGTAGATTTGTCTGTCATGGCCAGGACCCTGGGTTCAATCCCCAGCACCACCACAGAAAAGAATAAGGCAGTAATCTGTTAGCTAGTATATTACTAGCTTTAATTTTAATCACTTGCCTTCCACTTGCTTGTTTGTCAGTGGGCTGAGGCACATTTCACTTGTTTTTTTCCTCAGGTTCTTTGAAAGTGACTGTTATATCAACTGGATACTGGAGCCTAGGTTTTTTCTTATTCTTAGTGTGCCAGATATTCTCTGAAAAGAATGAAATGAAATTCTCTTGATGTATTTTATTTTTAAATTTCTTTTCTTTTGGGGAATGTTTTCACAAGGAGCCAGAATCAGTATCAAAAGAATTAGAATCAAAATATGTTACATTGTCACCCCTGCAGACTGCTACAGATATCACCAGGCTAAAAAGAGAATACCAGGCTAAAATAAATATACATTTAGGCGTAATCACCTTTAGCTTCCCAGATCTCCTGGACAAGATCTTGTAGTTTGAAATTTCTTTAACAATTACTTGCTACATACCTAAAAAGATCCAAATTATATACTCAAATTTCTTTGAAATGAGCACATTTGTGTGAGCAGCTCAAGAACATGAACCCATACCACAGAATCATCGTCTGACTTACCCCCATCACTATGATCACTCTTGCTGCTGACTGAGTACTGTCTTCATTTAATAGTTGTAAAATGACATTTAGGGTGTGTGTGTGTGTACATAGACATGTACATATCAAGGCACAGGTGTGGAGTTCAGAGGACAACTTGAAAGACTTGGTTTTCTTCTACCCCATGGGTCGTGGGGTAAAACTCAGGTTGTCAGACTTGGCAACAAGTGCCTGTACCCCTTGAGCCATCTTGCCAATCTTCTTTTAACGCCTCTTATTTTAAAGGTGAGATTTGAACTTTTAATGGTTCAAACTTTTGAGGGACCAAGAAGTTGATCATGGCTCTGAAACTGAAGCCTTTTTCTTTTCTAGGGTGGACTTCAATGTTCCTATGAAGAACAACCAGATAACAAATAACCAAAGGTAAGATTACTCCTAAACCTGGTTTGGGTTTAAGATGTATGAGTACATGGGATGCAGATATTCTTTACATGCTGGGGAAGTACAGCAACTGAAGCATAGGACTTTGTTTCAATACTAACCTGCTTTCTTGTTGGTGTGAGAATTTGATTATTCTCAATTTATGAAAAATATTGGAAAAAGGTCACCCTATGCCGGGTGTGGTGGTGCATGACTTTAATCCCAGCACTTGGGTGTCAGAGGCAGGTGGATCTCTAAGACTGAAGCCAGCCTGGTCTATAGAGTGAGTTCTGGGGCAGCCAGGTCTGTAGAGAGACCTTGTCTGAAAACAAAGAAAAATTCTAACTTGTCTATGATGCTAGTGCTTGGAAGGCTGGATGTAGGAAGTCATAAGTTGAAAGCAGCATGAACTACAAAGCCAGTTTCAGGCCAGTCTAGGCTATCCTAAAACTTGCCTCAACAAACCAAAACGAGTGAGGGAGTTTTGTATGATTCTTAAGAATTAATAAAACACACATTGTATGATTCTTAAGAATTAAAAAATATTTTAGGACAAAACCAAGCAGAAAACTCCATACTACCCTCCCCCTAAAAAAAATCCTTCACTATCAGCAAAAACATCCTGAGAAAGTCCTCCTTGTTTTAAAAAAAAATTCAACGAATTTGGAGACAGTATTTTTAAAATCAAAGTTAAAGGTTAATTGACTTGGAAAACAAACTGTGCAAGAAAAGGATTTTTAATATCAATTTTATTTTGGTTTTCAAGACAGGGTTCCTCTGTAACTGTCCTGACTGTCCTGGAACTTGCTTTGTAGACCAGGCTGGCCTCAAACTCACTGAGATCCTTTGCCTCCCGAGTACTGGAATTAAAGGTGTGCACCATCACTGCCTGACAAACAATATCAGTCATTTCTAAGCTTACATGTAGATTTGCCAGAATTTGTTCTAAGTAGCCTAAATAGGTATTTTTTGTGGGAAGGTTTTGTTTGCCTTTAACCCTCTAAGAAAATCAGAAAATACTTCAGAAGGAACCCTTTCAGTCAGTTTAGCTCCCTGGTGTCTTGGGTCCTAGCTTCAGAAGCAGAATTTTTTTGTAAAGATATATTTTTATATGAGAGAGAGTGTGTGTGTGTTTGGGGATTGGTGCACTGTGAATTTGCCTGTGGAGCGCACAGAGGGTATTAGATACACTGAAGGTGAAGTTAGGTGGTTGTAAGCCAGCTGGGAACTGAACGCAGGTCCTCTAGAATAGCTACAAGCCTTGACTACTGAGCAGTTTCTCCAGTATCCGTGCAGAAGCACTATTGTTGCTTTGAGAAAATTATAAGAAAGATTTTATTTCAAAACATTTTTCTGAGACAAGGTATCAGCTTTTGCTGAGCTTGAGCTTGGAGTCCTGCCTCAGCCTTTCAGGTGTTGGGTTCCAAGCATATGCTATAATACCTGGCTCTTTATTTTTTATATTAAATTCTTTTAATTTATTTATGTACACCTGCACATCAGAAGAGGGCATCAGAACCTATTATAGATAGTTGTGAGCCACCATGTGGTTGTTGGGAATTGAACTCAGGACCTCTGGAAGAGCAGCCAGTGCTCTTAATTGCTGAGCCATCTCATCAGTCCCAAATTGATTTTTTATAAAGATTTATTATGTGTATGTAGAGTTTATTTTTTGTGATTGAATGATACCTCATTTTTTCCTCCATTCATCTGCTAATGGGCAATGATGTGAAGTCTTCATTTTAGCCATTGTGAACAATGCTACAATAAACTTGGGTGTACAGATAGCTTTCTGTATGCTAATTTCATTTCCTTAGAGTTCATGCCAAGTGGCTCTGGCCACAAAGGTATTCTCTACCTAGCAACTACTCACATTTCAAACTTTTAGAAGGGAGCCGGTGTTGGTCATGCATTGCCTGGCTTATTCAGAGGATAGAAACAGTGAATAGTTGTTTTCAAGAGAATGGAGGGGACCTTTAAGAGCCAAGGTGTTTGTTTATAGACATGGTCTCATGTGCTCCAGACTGGCCACATTTGCTGTTACCGAGGATGATCTTAAACTTTGATCCTTTCTTCTCCCTCTCGAGGGCTGGGATCCCAGGTGTGCAGCACCATGTGCAGTTTGCTCTGTTGCTGATTGTCTTTTTGCATGCCAGGCTTTGTGCATCACCAACCCCTAGAAGCCAAGGGCTAACCTCCCCTGCAGGTCCTGCTGTAGATTGCAGCTTCCAGTGGCTAAGTTCTTTTCTTCATGAGGAACAGGTCTATGATGAGACTGTGTAGTTCCAGGTGGTAGGTTTTATCATGTCTGTCTTCTCCTGAATACAAACGTGAATTCTGCAACCCTCAGACTTGAGGAAACTTTGTGTTTTACAAAGTTACTATTTAAAATGGTTATTTCTAATTCCTAGGAAGAACGTTGTTCCTGTCTTCTGTCTTCTCTTGCTTATAGGATCAAGGCTGCTGTCCCAAGCATCAAATTCTGCTTGGACAATGGAGCCAAGTCGGTTGTCCTTATGAGCCACTTGGGCCGACCTGATGGTGTTGCCATGCCTGACAAGTACTCCCTAGAACCAGTTGCTGCAGAACTCAAGTCTCTGCTGGGCAAGTAAGTACAGGCAGGGTTCCTGTGCTGGTGGGGTCTGGGGGTGAGGTAAGGCCTGCTGTCATTGGTTCTTAGCTTTCAGCTTGCTCCAGTCTTGATTGCTTGCTCCTCCCTCCCCCCAGGGATGTTCTCTTCTTAAAGGATTGTGTGGGCCCAGAAGTCGAGAATGCCTGTGCCAACCCAGCAGCTGGCACTGTCATCCTGCTGGAGAACCTCCGCTTTCATGTGGAGGAAGAAGGGAAGGGAAAGGATGCTTCTGGGAACAAGGTAGGACCTGTGCTTTTGATATTATTGGGCCTTAGGATCTGAATTTGTGTGAGGCCATGAGTAAAGGATAGTGGAAGCTTACCTTGATTCTCCCAAACACCTTTTGAAATTGAGTATAACATACTTGTAAAAATGTACAAATGTGGGCCATGGATGGAACTCAGGGTAGTGTGCAATGCCCTGGGTACAATCTTCAGCCCTGCAGAAATCAAAACAATTATTTAAATGCACAGTGTGATGAGTTACCAGTTGTCGCAGAGTACACACACTATATAATCACTCCCCAGTGAGGGAAGGAAATGTGACCAGCACCTATTCACTTTTTGAAATGCCTTTGAAAAGTAAATGAATGCTCAGGTAACCAGAGTATTCAATGTAATGGTCATGGTGAGATTACTTAAGGCATTGGACTTAAGGCATTTCTTTCTTGGGTGGGGTAGGAGTGGTTTGAGACCTGGTGTCAGGTAGCTCCTGTACTGGTCTTGAACTTGAGATGTAGCCTATTAGGATGACCTTGAACTCATGGTTTTGTGTCTTTGGGTCTTTAAAGATGAAAGAACAAGATGCTGTGAGAGTATTTATCAGTCCCCTTTTGATTTCTGACATTTATTAAGGTCATCTGGTGTGCCCGCTCTCAGTTTCTTTTCTTAGCAGCACAGGCCCTGAGCTGGCCCTGCCATGCTTTGGCGTGGTCTTGCTACAGTACTACTCAAGTGCTAACCTAAAATTCAGTGCCCTTTTAAACTGAAACTCAAGATGCCCAAACTCTAGTGCTTAGAAATGGCAAGAGGCAACTGGAAAGCTGATATGGAGTGTTTTATTTAGGAATCAATGAACTGACTATGCTAGTCTCTGACTTTTACTGGCTATTCAGTATAATGGCTTAGAATGCCTGAAATTGCAGAAACCAGTCATAAGTTCAAACTGGACACAAATGAAGACAAAATTCAGTTTTAAAAGCTTATTTTTATAGGTGACTATGAGCTCTGGAAGAGCAGCAAGTGCTCTTAACCACTGGGACATCTATCCACTCCCATAGTTGAATGTTATTTAGTGTGTTCACATGGTTATTTTTAGAGTTACATTACCTTCCTTGTACCCATTGCCTGGTCCAAATGAGAAATGTCCGGATCATTAATTTCCATGGCATCTTTTCAATGAAATTTTCAATTTATCATATTTACTCTCATTCTTTTTAGTTTTAAATTTTTTATCACATGTATTTAGTGTTTGTGTGTGTGTGTGTGTGTGTGTACAAGTGTATATGTGTGTACGATTTTCAGAAGGAGGCAATGGAGACAGGGAATGACCAAGGGACCTGGAATATTTGGGAGAAGGAATAGATCTTGCTGCTAATAGTAAAACTTTTTCCTACTAACTCAGGATTTTAAAATGTTCAAGAGGATTCTTGGTGGCCTAAAATGCTTTTGGAGTTGTTTTTGGTGCCATTAATATTTCCTATGTTGAATTTTCCTTTTTCAATTTTTTTCTGCAGATTAAAGCTGAGCCAGCCAAAATTGATGCTTTCCGAGCCTCACTGTCCAAACTTGGGGATGTCTATGTCAATGATGCTTTTGGTACTGCACATCGAGCCCACAGGTACTGAGAGCTTTGTCAGTAGTAGTAGGCAGAATACAGTGATCTTGGATGCTTGAGCAGCTCAAATTCTATTCTTGTGATTAAAAAGTCAAAACATCAACAGCAGCTTATGGGGAGAAAGGGTTTGTGTGGTTTGTCACAATCCATCTAGAGAAATCAGGGAAGGAAGCTTGGCTTACTTGCTTATTCACTGGCTTTTATTCAGCTAACTTTGTTTGAGGCACAAGAGTCTCATTTTGTAGCACTAGATTGGCTTGGAACTCAACATGTAGACCAGGCTGCCCTTGGACGAAGACATATGCCTGCCTCTGCATCCCAAATGTTACTAATGCTAGCCAGTTTTCCAGGCCCACCAGCCTAGCGATGCTACCACTCATCCTGGGTTGGGTCTTCCTACATCAATTAGCAATCAAAACAGTGCCTCACAAACATGCCCACAGGTCAATTTGATCAAGAGGTTCCTTCTTCCAGGGGACTTTAGGATGACCTAAATTAAGAAAATCCCAAGATACATGCATCCTTTGAACTTTTATCTCTCCTTGAGGTTATCTGTCCCATGTTGAATATCTTGATTCAAAGTGGAAATAGAGAAAAAATGTTTGGGAGTGGTAAAACATTTTGTGAAGCTGCAGGAAGAGGTTTCTTTAACTTTATAGATTTTTATTTGAGAATATTATATCAAAATATCTATTTTCTTATCAGCTGTGATTCCACCTTTGATCTGTTAACTATTAACTGGGTATCTTTAAACTGTTAACATATTTTGCCTACATATTTATCTACCATGTGTATGCAGTCCCCTCAGAGGCAAGAAGACGGCATCTGATCACCTGGGGCTGGAGTTACAGAGGGTTTTGAGCTGCCATGTGGGTGCTGGGAATGAACCCAGGTCCTCTGTAAGAGCAGCAAGTGATCTTAACCACTGAGCTGTCTCTCCAGCCCCTAACTGGGTACTTTATTGTTTTATTTATAAATTCTTCTCTCATATATTATATCCCGTTCATAGTTTCCCCACCCTCCACTCCTCCCAGTCCTCCCTCCCACTTGCCCTTTTCCCAGATCCATTCCTCTGTTTCCCTTCCTAAAAAAGAGCAGCTCTCCCAGGGATATCAATTGGACATGGCATAACAAGTTATAATAGGACTAGGCACATACCCTCATTGAGATTGGATGAGGCAACTCAGTAGGAGGAAGAAAAGGGTCCCAAGAGCAGGCAAAAGACTAAGAGACACCCCCACTCCTACTGTTGGGATTCCCACAAGAACACCCAGCTACACAGAACCTAGCTCAGATCCTGGGTATCTTAAATTCCACCTCAGTCCATTGCTCTTTTTAACCCTTGGTTATAAACTTAGTCAGAAATGTATCTAAGGGATGAAGCCATGGTCTCACCCAAGTGGTGAAAGCGTTTTAGTGGTAAGTAGCTCGCTTCTGGGTCTAGGAAAAATGGTAGAATTTGACTGGATTTTGAATACATTTGTTTTCTTTTTTTTTTCCTCCTAGCTCCATGGTGGGTGTGAATCTGCCACAGAAGGCTGGTGGGTTTTTGATGAAGAAGGAGCTGAACTACTTTGCCAAAGCTTTGGAGAGTCCTGAACGACCCTTCCTGGCAATATTGGGAGGGTATGAAGAATACTTTTAGATCATGTTTTGGTGGATAGTGTTATCCTGGGAGTCGATCATAACTTGGGTGGTTTATGGTCAGCCAGCTCAGTCACATTGGGTAACAGAATTTAATAAAAGGACTGTTGAGGTGAGGGTGGGGTTTAGGGAAGTCCCTCAATAGTCTGGAACTAATAATAGCTATCAATCCAGAGAGGTAGTCGGTGGAAAAAGGCGGTCTTTAGTCAGGGGATAGAGGACTGATCATCTGGTAGAGGAACCAGGGAAAGATACTTGTGCTTTTTCTTCAATTTTCTGCTAGGATACTCCCTGCACAGACCACTTATTGGCCCAATTTTTCTGGAAAGCAGAAGACATGTGAGCCTCTTAATGTGGTCTATGTAGGTCAGCTTCATTGGACAGAAGAGAGTAGAGAAGGGCAGAAAATTGTTCTACAGGGAAAAATGGAGAAAGCCTTTGAAGGTGGTCATGAGGCTCTTTTTCTCCCTTTAAGATACATTCTCATATACCCCAGGCTGGCCTTGAAATAGCTTCGTAGTTCAGGATGGTCTTGAGCCCTGACCTTCATACTTCAGCTTTCTGAGTGTTAGGATTACATACTTGTGCCACAGCTTTTCCAGGCTCATCTTGAAACAGTTTCAAAGTTGGTGTATTATAAGCTGGCAGGGGATAACTATGAACTTCTGTGTTTAAAGTATCATTTAGACTTAACTCTCCAAACCACGTACCTATTTTATGTTCTTATGGGCAAAGGCAATGTGTGCCTAAGTGTAATGTTTAGCCGAAAACCTTTCAGAAGCGAAGGATGAGAAGGCAGCCTCTCTCTGGACCATGACCCTTCTCTGGCCTGGGTTTTTTCCCTTCCAAATGAGTAAGCACACTCAGCATTTCCTGATGAAAATTGACTCTGGAACTGGGTGTCAGTTTCATGGAGCAGGAGCATAGTTGCTCTCTAGGCTTCATGAGCCCTGTTTTAGGGGCCTAAAAATAACCCAGATGGGTGTAGGTTTTTGTGTTGTCTTCTTGCAAAAAGGTTAGTTCTTGGAAACATGGACTCTTGTTTACTGAGTTAAAAGCATCAGACTCTGGCCTCTGGCTTCTTCAATCAGCATTTGAGCTGTCTGGGTTGACTCTTAGGTTTTCTGAAGATCTGGAATATGGGAGTGGACGCCACCTGCTGGCATGATCAGTTTTTGGACTAAGACTGAAACACAGCAGTCTACTTTAACCACAGGGCATATGTTGTAAGATCTCTGAACACTTGAAGCCAAGGATAGCACAAACCGTAAAGAATAGACTCTTTTTTTGTGGGTCTGCAGGCAGCAGGCAGAGAGACAGACAGGGCCTGGAATGGGTTTTGGATACCTTAAATCACACTCCCGGTGACACATCTGTCTCTTCATACTGTCTAGTTAACTGGAGACTAGGTATGCAAATGTGAGTCTATGGAGACCATTTCCATGCAGATCATCAGTTTCTAATCTGGCAATCTGGACTTTGAATTTTGGATGTGGGTGTGGTTGATAAGGAAGGTCTTGTTTTTCTGTTTTTATGGTGCTGAGGATCAAATGCAGTGTTTTGCCCATGGCAGACAAGTGTTTTTATATTTAGCTATACCCTTAACCCCAGAAAATATTTTTTTTCAAGACGGGGCATTTCCTTGTCTCCTGCTGTGTCTCTGAGTTTAGTACTATACTCACCAATTGTTTGCTTGTGGTGATGAGTCTTGCTTTCCCTTCTAGAGCTAAAGTTGCAGACAAGATCCAGCTGATCAATAATATGTTGGACAAAGTCAATGAGATGATCATTGGTGGTGGAATGGCTTTTACCTTCCTTAAGGTGCTCAACAACATGGAGGTAGGAAACCTGTAGCAAGTGGCTGGGAAATGGCTCTGTAGTGATAGCAGTTTATGGGAATTTAATGTGAGTCCTAAAACTGTTTTCATCTCATCTGAAATTGCTTGTCTTTTGTTCCTGTATTACTATATAGTTACGCTCCTGTCTGTTTTGGGTCAGTCATGTTCTTAGTTCAGAGGCTGAACTTTATCTCCTTGACTCTCTTGTGTAGATCGGAACTTCTCTGTATGATGAAGAAGGAGCCAAGATTGTCAAAGATCTCATGGCTAAAGCTGAGAAAAATGGTGTGAAGATTACCTTGCCTGTTGACTTTGTCACTGCTGACAAATTTGATGAGAATGCCAAGACTGGCCAAGCTACTGTGGCCTCTGGTATACCTGCTGGCTGGATGGTAGGTCAATCGTGTGTTTGCTTATGTAAGTGCTCAGAAACTTGGGAGCATTCATTCATCTAGCAGATACTTTTTGTGGCACTGGAGACCCAGCTGAGTGTTTTACAGATGTTAAGAAGTGCACTGCTACTGAGCTGTGCCCCTTCCCCTCAAACAAATTATATTAATAATCTCCATGGAACTCAGTATGGGAAATGTTGCAATGGGCACTTGAGGGCAATTCCATCAGTATAAGTGGTGCTATCAGATTGCTGCTGTTTTATTAATAATAGAGCAAACCCACTTTTTGAATATTCAGTGTTTATTTAGCAGCACTATAATGCTGGAGATAGTATTATACCACTTCCTGATTTGAGGTGTTCTGGATTACATGGCTAACTGTGAGCCATTTAAAGCAAACGATCATATCGGCAAGGTGGCTCAGTGGGTAAAGGTGGTTGCTACACAAGCCTGATGGACCTGAGCTATATTTCTGGATACTAAACTGAAGGAGAGAACAGGTTTCCAAACGTTGCTTTCTGACTTCTCCATGGTATGTGTGTGTTCCCTAAAAGCCAATGCCCTGTCTGACCTCTGGGCCCCATATACATGTAGATATACACATGCATGAAAATAAGCATAAATCATACAGACTAGGCATGGTGGCACTCACTCACCTTTAGTCCTTGTACTCTGGAGGGAAGGCTAGGCATCTCTGAGTTTGAGGTGGGCCTGGTCTACATAACAAATTCCAGGCCAGTCAAGGGTATATAGTGAGATCCTATTTCTAAAAACAAACAAACCAACCCAAAACAAAAAAGATAAATTCTTGAGCTCTATTTTACACCTACTAAATCAGAAACCCTAGGAGTGGGATTCAACACATTGTTTTTCAGCAAGGCTTCCTGGAGATTATGATACATGGAAGGATTGAACTCAGTTTATCTGATTCATTGTTTCTCAGTCTCTTTTGACATCTCAAATAGTCTTAGCTGTGGCAAGGCCGTTGTTACATTGTGACACATGTAAAGAATCACTAGTTACAAGGTGACAGTTGTGCTGGCTCCATGTTGTGACAACCAAAAATGTCCATTGGCACATACTCATTTGACAGGCAGAATCGATATAGTTGAGAACCACCTATCTTGGCTGCCGTTGAGCAACATGTGGTTTCCCCTTATTTGATCCATAAAGTAGAATGGTTCTGTCAAAGGGTGTTTACACACCGGCTAAAGGGTACATTTTGATTCTAGTAGAAACTCTGGATGTTCACTCAGCCTTACATTATGGTTTTGGTAGAGGTGATATTTGGTCTTAGTACGTTTTCTTAATGGTTCATCCTCTTGATTCTACCATCCAGGGCCTGGACTGTGGTCCTGAGAGCAGCAAGAAATATGCTGAGGCTGTGGCTCGAGCCAAGCAGATTGTTTGGAATGGACCTGTTGGGGTCTTTGAATGGGAAGCTTTTGCCAGGGGAACCAAGTCCCTCATGGATGAGGTGGTAAAAGCCACTTCTAGGGGTTGCATCACTATCATAGGTAAGGGGTCCTGTGCTAATCTCACACTAATGCAACAGTGGCAGAGCTCTATGCAGGGGAGGCAGAGGGGGAATATGCTTAATATATTCTAAATCTGATATAGTTCATGGGGGTGTCATTCTTAGGGAGTCCTCTTGAGATGCAGTGGGGCCTTCATTAGCTAGCAACCTTTTGGGTCAAACCTTTACAGTTCTGATGCTAAAACACTTTTCTTTGGTCTTCATTCAACAGGTGGTGGAGACACTGCTACTTGCTGTGCCAAATGGAATACAGAGGATAAAGTCAGCCATGTGAGCACTGGGGGTGGTGCCAGTCTAGAGCTCCTGGAAGGTGAGGTTATTCTCTGTGTTGGTTTATTTGAAGGCAGGGTGGGGAACAGTAGCAATCATATTAGCTAGATAGCACAAACAAAGCACCTGCAATCCACTTGGCGGGAGGCATAGGTAGGAACACATTTTAATTGACCTGGGACCAAGAATGCAGGAGTGCT
>PVIU01022783.1:0-28693 GCA_004026605.1 Ondatra zibethicus | reverse complement strand
ATGGCGAGGGGATGATTTTTTTATATCCAGCCTATTTGGTGTTCTGTATGCTTCTTGAACCTTCATAGGAATATCCTTCTTTAGGTTTGGGAAGTTTTCTTCAATGATTTTGTTGAATATATTTTCTGGGCCTTTGGAGTGGAATTCTTCTCCTTCTTCTATCCCAATTATTCTTAGATTTGGTCTTTTCATAGTGTCCTAGATTTCCTGGATGTTTTGTGTTGCAAATTTGTTGGTTTTGTTGTTTTCTTCTATCACTGAGTTTATTTTCTCTATCGTGTCTTCTGCATCTGAGATTCTTTCTTCTATCTCTTGTATTCTGTTGGTTATACTTGTCTGTTTGGTTCCCGTTCGTGTATCCAGATTTTCCATTTCCCGCCATCTCTCGGTTTGTGTTTTCTTCATTGCTTCCATTTCAGTTTTCAAGTTTTGAACTGTTTCCTTTACCTGTTTGATTGCTTTTCCTTGGTTTTCTAGGGTATCTTTGAGGAATTTATTCATTTCTTCTAACTTTTTATTAGTTTTCTCATCCCTTTTGATAAAGGAGTTTTTCACCTCTTCTTTAAAGGACTCTATAACTTTCATAAAGTTACGTTTAAAGTCAATTTCTTCTACTTCATCTGGGATAGGTTTCTCGGGCTTTCCTGTTCCATAATCACTGGATTCTGATGTTATCATGTTGCTTTTCAGGTTGTTGGACGAATTCTTTGATTGGCGCCTGCCCATCTCTTCTGAGAGTTGCCCGCTCTGCTCCGTTCGTCTCCGCTTGGCTCCCGGGGTCTGGATGAATCTGCGGAAGCTGGTTGTGCTCCTTCCTCGCCCAGGGGTTCCCAGTCCCAAGGGCGGGCTTACAGAGAGATGCCCACTCTGCTCTGCTCGGCTCCGTGGGACAAAGGAGGGCCTCTGGCAGAGGACTCGCCCTTCCCCCAAGGCCTCTGCCTAGATAGGCTGAGTTCGGGTGCAGTTGGGAACCACGCAGATGAAAAGGAGTGCCCGGGGGCAAGCAGGGTTGGGATAAGCAGCAAAGCCAGTAGAGTGGGGCCCTAAGTGGCCAGAAGACCTCAGGGATGGGCTGGGACCCACTTACCTGGGTCCAGATGAATCTGCAGAAGCTGGTTGGGCGATGTTCCCAGCCCCAAGGGCAGGCTTACTGAGGGTTGCCTGCTCTGCTCCGCTGGGCTCCGTGGGACAAAGGAGGGCCTCTGGCAGAGAACTCGCCCTTCCCCCAAGGCCTCAGCCCGGATAGGCTGAGTTCGGGTGCGGTTGGAAACCACGCAGGTGAGAAAGGGTGCGGGGAGGGCGAGCAGGGTTGGGATAAGCAGCAAAGCCAGTAGAGGGGGGTCCTAAGTGGCCAGAAGGCCTCGGGGACGGGCTGGGACCCACTTACCGGGGTCCAGATGAATCTGCAGAAGCTGGTTGGGCGAGGTTCCCAGCCCCAAGGGCAGGCTTACTCAGGTTTGGTCTTCTCATGGTGTCCCAGATTTCCTAGATGTTTTGTGTTAAGAATTTGTTGGATTTGTTGTTTTCTTTGATCAATGAGTTTATTTTCTCTATCGTATCTTCAGCATCTGAGATTCTTTCTTCTATCTCTTGTATTCTGTTGGTTATACTTGTCTCTGTAGTTCCTATTCATTTACCCATATTTTCCATATCCAGCCATCCCTCGGCTTGTGTTTTCTTCTTTGAAATGAAGATTTCAGTTTTTAAGTCTTGAACTGTTTCCATTACCTCTTTGATTGCTTTTTATTGGTTTTCTAGGGTATCTTTGAGGGATTTATTCATTTCTTCTAACTTTTTGTTAGTCTTCTCATCCATTTCTTTAAAGGAATTTTTCACATCCTCTTTAATGGTCTCTATTACATTCATAATGTTATGTTTACAGTGGATTTCTTCTACTTCTTCTGGATTACGTTGTTCAAGTCTTCCTGATGCATATTCACTGGATTCTGGTGTTATCATGTTGCTTTTCAGGTTTTTGGAAGAATTCTTGCATTGGCACCTGCCCATCTCTTCCTTGAATGTGGTCAGGAGAGTCTCGGCAGCTTGATCATTCTTTGTTTCAAGTTTTGGAATGCTTTATTCTGCACTTTTCATGTTCTAATTGTAATATGTCATGGACATATTCTTTCCCATCCTATATATACTGTTTTGATCTCTTAGAGCTGCAAGGGTATCTCTTTCTCCAGGTGTAGAAAATGTGCTAATATAATTTTGCTGAAAATATTTTCTACTCCTTTTGTATGGTATTCTCATCATATGCCCAGAATTCTAAGGCTGAGTCTTTTTACGGTGTTCCAAAGCTTTCTAATGTCTCCTTCACAGATGTTTGTAAATGTATCACTGCATTTTACTGAGCAGTATAAGTACTCTGCCTGTCTTCCAGGCTTGTTACTCTGTTTTCCACATGATCCATTCTACTGGTTAGGATTTCTACTGAGGTGTTATTTTTGTTTCATTATTTTTCAATTATATGTGATATGTGTGTGTCACTATCGGTGAAGCCAGGGTGGGTGTGGGGTGCTTGGCTTGGGTGCAGAGATCTGGATTTGTGCTCACCACACAGCAATTACCCTCGTAACTTCTTAGCCATCTTTCCAGCTCTCATCTTGGTTTTAATTTTATTGAATTTGTCATTATTATCATTATTTGAGCTTGTGTGTATTTACATAACTCTGTATCTTTATTGAACTCTACATCTTATATCAGCTTCCATATTTCACTCATCTTTTTAGTTTTTGTCTTCTTTTATATATTGTTATTTTTCTTTGTATTTTATTTTTTGAGTTTTTGAATCTCTTTTGGTCAGTTACTCTGGGATTACTTATGTCTTGAGTCTTCTTCATTATAGCTAGGATTCATGTTGGAATGATGTTTTCCTTCCTCTTCCGAGTGTTCTCTGAAGAGCTGAATTTTTGGATGTAATTGGGGTTTTTTTGTTGTTGTTGTTTTTGTTTTGTGTTTTTTTTGTTTTGTTTTGGTTTTTTTTGGATGTAATTGTTAAACTTAATTTTGATCACAGAATGTTTTCTGCATAGAGTATGATTGATAGTTTTTCTGGAAACAGTAAATTGGGTTGCTGTAGGGATTTCTACCACCAGTAACCTTTAAGTTACCCACCCACCAGGGTGTGGCCTCTTATACTACTTATGCCTGTGTAAAGTGTGCATCAGGCCCCTTTCAGCTGCGGGAATTGGTTGCTGTTCCCCGCAGAGGATTGTGATCTTTGAGTCTACCCCTAAATAATTAACACTCTATTATACTCAATTCTGAGCTAATGTGGGGTTTCTATTAAGCCTCCTTCTTCACTAGCTTGGTGTTCCTTGTCTTTCAGAGCTTGTACAACATTCACGCAGACCTTTGCAGCTTTCAGTCTTCACTGAAAAGTTGACTGTTACTCAAATTGTCCTGTCCTGATGTGTGACTTGGTTTTTTCCCATGATGTTTTTAAGATCCAATTTTTTCTGCATATATTTTTTTCTGTATTACAAACAATTGCTTTTGTGGTCCTATTGGTTGTTCTGTATGTTTCTCACATCTTGATGCTCATCAAATTCTCTAGATTGGGGAATTTTTTCTCTATGATTTTGTTTAAAATATTTTCTGTGCCTTTTACCAAGATATCTTTTCCTTCCATTATACATATTATTCATAGCTTTGAGATTTTCAATGGCTTATATCTCCTGGATATTTTTTACCTGGTGGTGTTTAAGTTTAACATTTTCTTTGACTCTATGACTCATTTCTTCTGCCTTTGTTTTCAAGACCTGAAATTCCCTTTTCCATTTTATTCATCAGTTAGTGAGGTTTCCTTCTGAAGTTTTTTATATTTGACTTCTTGACATTTTATTTTGAATTCTTTTTCTGGTTAGCTTTTTTCGTCTGTATTTTTATTTATTGTTCTGTCATTCAATACATATCAACAGCATCCTCCTCTCCGTCCCCTCCTCCCAGCTCTCCCCAACAACTTGCCTCTCCCCTAGATCCACTATCCCTATGTTTCCCTTCAGAAAAGTGTCAGGGTCCAATGCCCCATTTCTCTGTGGACTGGCAAGGAGGCATGGAATAATTGAGACACAGTTCACACAGCAATATTGGAAGGGAGTCTCAGGGTTTATTCAAATCCTGAAGATCACCGAAGTGTATTATTTATGCACCTTTTATCCCCCAAGGTAAACTGAGGGAGAAGTTCATTAGCATTGTGTTTCCAGGGTAGCAGGACTAAAGTCACATTCTCAGCTCTGTCACTAGCTTGGAAGTGACACCTCTTCTCAGGTGATCTACGTAATTACAAAGAAAGGAGCAGCCTTCTGGAAGACTATTTTAGCTTCTCTGTTGCTATTGTGACTTGAGGTGGCTGCTGATACAAGGCAGAAAGTAAGTGGCCTGTATAATATTGCCCCACAGATAAGAACAGGCTTCAACAGAACATGGAGTAACAAGATTCAATAAGACTAGGCATAAACCTCAAGGCTGGACAAGGCAATCTAGTAGGGTGAAAAGGGTCCCAAGATCAGAGAAAAAAAGCAGAGATAGTGTCACCCCCACAAAACACCAAAATAACAACCATAACATATATGCAGAGGCCCTAGCTCAGGCCCATACTGGTTGTGTCATTGTCACTTCAGTTTCTGTGAGCCCTTAGGAGCCCTGCTTAGTTGATTCTGCAGGTCTTGTACTTTTGGTGTCCTTGACTTCTCTGGCATCTATAATCCTTCCCCTTCTTCTAGGGGCTCCATGATGTCCACCTAATGTTTGCCTGTGGATCTCTTCATTTGCTCATCAGCTGCAAGAGGAATCCTCTCTGATGACAATTGGGTTAGGCACTGATTTTTGAGTAGTACAGACTACCATTAGGAATTGTTCTTTGATATTTTTGCTAGTTGTGTTTGGTTCTACCCTAGGATCTCTCTTGTCTGGATCTCAGGTTAGACAAGTCACTTGTTGGTCACTCTCACAAGCTCTGGGCCACCACTGCTCCAGTATGTTGTGCAGAAAGGACAGGTTGTAGGTTGGTTTGTGGCTGGGTTGGTGTTCCAGTCCTACCACTGAAAGTCTTGCAGATTTCAGAACATGACCAGTTCGGGCTCCAAATCCTCCATTACTAGGAGTTCTTGCTAGGGTTACACACATAGGTTAGTGTCCACTAACTAGGTTTTCATATCATCCCATAAATGCCCCCCCAGTTCCAATTGTTTATCCCCTATTCTCTCCCTCAGTCCTCTCTGCCCAACTTCATCTCTCCATTCCCACCCACTCCAAGTCAACTCACAAAGCCTATTCTATTTCCCCTTCCCAGGGAAATCCATGCATTACCATAGAACTCTCTATTGTTTTTCTATCAGCACAGTGGCTGCACCTGAATCTACTGCTGTTTCAGTCAATAATTGAAGTTCCATACTCCCTTCCCAGCCTGGAGGGACAAAAAAGCTCCACCAGATCTACTGCCACCAAATGTATTTTGTAATTAAATCTCTATAGTTCTATTCACCAATAAGACTTGGGAGTCAGAAGTTGGGGTAAAACCCTGCCATCTCGTAGAGATTGGGGAACAGCTAGTTGACCTTCTTTCTTCATCCGGCAACTCAAAAAGAGAGCATGGTTCCTCTCCACCAAGCCAAAAAAGACCACCATACTCCAAGTCCCTCCCTACTATTTCCTGTGCTTCTCTATTTGTTTCCCAGACTCCCTATGACTCTTTATGATTACTTTATGTCAACAACTTGCTGGTTCTGCCTCCTGAACCAAGGGTGACTTTATTTAATTAACACAAATGCAAACTTGTGGTTCACAGTATGATTGAATATTTCACAACATTTCCCCTATTTGTTTCGAGAAAAAAAGAAATGTTTTAACTCTAACACAGTAAAGTACTATCTTGGTGATTCTAAAGTTTTATATCTATACCACTTTCTATCATAACTTGTATTATCAAGCTAAAATTATCTTTTTCAACCTGAAAACATTTTCTTGGATAAACAACTTAAGCTTTTATGTTTCTCAACTTTATTGTTTTTATATCTCTTTTTTAAGTTTCTTTTCTGAATTTGGTAACAAGGAAACTGTAAAACTAAAACTATGTACACTTCAGCCCCATCAGAAACCTGAGAACCATAAATATTACCTGAGTAAACAGGAGGTGCAGAGAGAGCATGTCCAAAACCATAGAAATGACAGAAACAACTGCCTGCCTGGACAGTAACCCAAGGATCCTCTGCAATGTTGGGGCATCCATCTTTAGCCTATAGGCCTAGAATTTCTGACAAACTTTTCTGTGAAGCAGGAATTTTGTGACCTACCTTGTTTTGGCAAAGTTCACCATTTGACTTCTTTTGTGTCCTGCTTGTCCAATTTGAGCGGTATTGTTGTAGGAGAGGCTACTTGTTTGTTCCCAGCTCCTCAGTCCCAAAATAATCACACAGAAACAATATTATTTGCAGTACTATTTGGCCAATAGCATAAGCATACTTCTGGATAACTCATATCTTAAACTAACCCATCACCATTACTCTGTGTGTTGCTACAAGGCTGTGGCTTACCAGGTAAAGTTCCAGCATCTATCTCTGGTGTGGCTACATGACTTCTTTCTAACTCCGTCTTCTTTCTCACAGCATTCAGTTTAGTTTTTCCCACCTAGCTTTGTTCCACCCTATTATGTGCTCAAAACAGCTTCTTTATTAACCAGTGGTATTCCCAGCATACAAACAAGAATCCCACATCACAGTATAATTTCAGCAGTTGAGACAAGGACAATTTCTTGCCCAGTAGCTAGCTTTGCAACATTTAAAACAAACTCCACCTAGACGTTTATTGATGTTCATCATCTCTCTGTGCAAGTCTTTTAAGAAGTCCTGCTGTGCAGCTGAGGACTTGATTGGAGACTAGGTAGAAATGCCTGCTATTTCAATGGTTCGGGGCTGCAGCTGCTGCTTGCCTTTCTGTAAGAGCCAAGCCTCATGTCCACAGTCATTAGTCAGGAGCCACACCTATCCACTCCAGCTCTGAGAAGTTGCTGGGCCCACACTATGGCAGGCATTTCTAGCTAATCTCCCACCCTACTCAAGTGCTCAACTGCACAGCAGGGCCTCTTAGAAGAGCAGCAGCTCTGTACACTGAGAGCACCAGGTCTGCCTGAGATCCTGCAGTTGCTAAGAAGTCACCTCCAGCTCCATGTCCAGAACTTTTCTTAGGTCTCTCAAGCCTGATGCTTGGACATATGTATCTCCACATTGGATTCCAAATGCAGTAGGTATTTCTTTGGATCATTAGGTCCTGGATGACATGTAGACCTTTTCTTAATTATGAAAGCTTAGCCTTAGCTTACACTTGTTTTCAACTTCCTCTTATAACTTAAATTAACTAGCTTATATTAATCTGTGTTCAGCCACATAGTTCATCACCTCTCCTCAATACTATTCACCCGACTTCCTTTGCGTCTGCCTGGTAAATCTCCCACCTCAGATTCTTTTCCAGAGTTCCAATTTCTACCCCAAATACAGCCTATCTTCTCTTAGCCATTGGTCATTCAGCTCTTTATTAAACTAATCAAAGGTTGCCTTAGGAAGATGAGGTATAACAGACACATCTTCACACAACGTATATAGACAGAGGCACATTTAGGTGTATCCAGAATCTAAGCTATGTGTTTTGGAGAGTCCCTGATCAATGCAGATAGGCTGTGAGGAGCTGTTTTTTTCTCCTTTGAGTTGTTTGAACATAAACATAATCTTTTATTATTTTTTTGTTTAGGAATCCTTTGAAGTTGTTATATATAATTCGATCTATTATCATGGCATGGCTGAATTTTTTTTTAGAAGAGATATGTAGGATGTTTGGGTTGTTTTTGTTTTTCTTGAGATATGCCCTTGGAGTTAGTTGATTGAGTAGAAATGGGAATGCTTGGCTGATGGTTGAGGAGCACTTGCCTATTATCTCCAAAGCCTAAGGGAAGTGAGGAAGTATTGACAGGGGCAGAGTTCTCTGTGTCCTTACTTTCTGTGGTGGACAGGTGACAAGAGTGAAGGCTGAGTAGTTGGACCTTGGAGTGACGTTACATATTGGTGCTGGGAACTGGCAGACCAGGCACTGTGTGTCACTTATAATCTTTTGAGAGTTATTTGTCTATAACAAGTTACTTTTCTTTTGCTTCTCTTGAAGATTATTTCTTTGATTTTGACAATTTTACTGTATCTAAATCATGATGGATAGATTTCTTTGTGGTTACCTGATTTAGAGTACGGTCAAATCCTTGAATTTAAATGTCTGGTTTCCTTTTCCAAGTTGATACATTTTCAAGCATTATTTACTTAAATAAGTTTCTTGCTACTTTTTTATGTTCTTCAGCTTCAAAAATACACATATTTTTCAATAGCATCATGTAAGCTTGGAGTATTTTTTTATTTTTTAATTATTTTTAAATGGTTCTTTTTTCCTTTTTTTCTTTTTCTACGTTTGCTGAGAAGCTGATAAATGGTTCTTCTTACAAAATGATTTCAAAAGTATCTTACTTTTTTACAGTTAAAGGCTATTTCACTCCTCTAGTGATTTTTTCATCTCAGTTATTGTAATTTTTATTTCTAAATTTCTTGTTTTGTTCCCTTTTATAGTTCTATCACTTTTGGTTTATTTCCTTTAGTTTCATTTTCCCTTATGTTTGTTGTTTGTTTTTCTGTTTCTTAGTGTGTTTCATAATTTTGTGTGGGGAATTATGTAGTATTTTCTCTTTGGGACTGCCAACATGCAAATAATGGCATGGAGACTTATTATTAATTGTAAAAGCTCAGCATTCGCTTAGGCTTGTTCCTAACTAGTTCTTATAACTTAAATTACTCCAATTTTTTTTGTTTTTTGTTTTTAAATATGAGGGAGTGTTTATTAAGAGAAGAGGACATCTTAAACTTAAGATACAAACAAATCAAAATGAGTGTTCCATATTTATGAACATGTTCATTATAGGATTATTTTAATCTTATATTAATTTTTTAACAAAAATTATGTGATAAGAACAGTCCTGACAATATATAAGGAATCATTGTAAGCTGTTATTTTACTTTGGAAGACAAGATAAAAATGTTTCAGCTGAGATAACTATTACTAAGGAATATTTTATAATATAGAACCCAAAACAGTATTATTACACTGTTTGTAATAATAAATTCACAAACACAAGTGAAACTTAAAGCTGGAAATTCAATCCTTTTTTCAAGATGGTATTACATTAGTCAAGTAGTAAATATTTACACATAGCTACTCATAGCCACATTAGAAAATAAAGACTAGAATTTATTTAATATAATTTAAAAATAATTTTTAAATAATTTAGAGCAATTTAAAATTCCAGTTGCTGTGTGCTAAACATTTTCTTCTTCTTTTTTTAAAGATAGAACCAGAATAATTTGCTAGATAAAGACTGAGATAGTGTTTTAAGCTTGATTTAAGGCAGTAATGAAGGGATAACTTACAGAAAATAACAGTTGTGTGAATAATTGAACCAACACAACTAGTTAGGCATGTCAATGTTTAGAAGAAGGGCTATCCAGTCATTATCTTCCTATCTATCTCAGTAATCATGCCATTGTGATTTACTGTTTGTAATAATAATGATAAAATATCATCAACAACTACATTAAGCAATTTCCAAGGTTTAAATAGGTGGAAAATTATTTCAGATATGAAAATTGAAGACACTATACTATTTCTAACTACATACCCTACTGAATTAAAATGAGAATGTACTAATGGTAAGTTAATTTCCAGTCTTATGGCTTTTCTATTTTGGGAATTTTTGTATTACTTTATTAACACTAGGAATCAAAAATTCCACTTCCTCCCCTACTCCCACTTCCTTCCCGCTCCTCCCTACCCCCCCTCCAGTCCTAAGAGAGGGCACAGTACACTGACCTGTGGGGAGTCCAAGGCCCTCCCCACTCCATCCAGGCTCAGGAAGGTATATATCCAATTAGACCAGGATCCTAAAAAGCCAGTACATGCAGTAGAGAAAAATCCCAGTGCCATTATCATTGGCTTCTCAGTCTGCCCCAATTGTCAGCCACATTCAGAGGGTCCAGTTTGATCCCATGCTCCTTCAGTCCCATTCCAGCTGACTTTGGTGAGCTCCCAAGTCCAGGCACACTGTCTCAGTGGGTGGATCAAACCCTTGTGGTCCTGACTTTCTTGGTCATATTCTCCATCCTTCTGTTCTTCAGCTGGACCTTGGGAGCTCAGTCCAGTACTCCCCCATGTGGGTCTCTGTCTCTATCTCCATCTGTTACCCGACGAAGGTTCTATGGTGATATTCAAGGTAGTCATCAGTCTGACTACGGGACAAGGCCAGTTCAGGCACCCTCTCCTCCACTGCCCAGAGTCCTAGCTGGGGACATCCCCGTGGACACCTGGGACCCCCTCTAGAGTCAAGCCTCTTGCCAACCCCACAATGCATCCCTTAGTTAAGATACCTTCTTCCTTGCTCCCATATCTGTCCTTCCTCCATCTCAACCATCCCACTCCGCCAAGCTCTCCCCAACCCTGCCCTTCTCCCTTCTCTCTCCCTCTCTTCCCATGCACCCAACTTTTCCCTGGTGATCTTGTCTGCTTCCAATTTCCAGGAGGATCTATACATGTTTTTGTTTCGGTTCACCTTATTACTTAGGTTCTCTAGGATCGCAAACCATAGGTTCAATGTCCTTGGTTTATGGCTAGAATCCACTAATGAGTGAGTACATACCATATTCATATTTTTGGGTCTGGGTTATATCACTCAGGGTAGTGTTTTCTACTTCCATCAATTTGCATGAAAAATTCAAGATGTCATTTTTTTTTACCGCTGAGTAGTACTCTAATGTTTAGATGTGCCACACTTGCTTTATCTATTCTTCCACTGAGTGTTGTAACAAGGGGCTAGGGCTGCGTTCCCAGCGCAGGGCCCCTTGTGCCACCGGGCTCCTGGTGTGTACCCGAAATAGTTACACGGAAACTGTATTTATTGAAATACTGCCTGGCCCATTAGCTCTAGCCTCTTATTGGCTAACTCTCACATATTTGTTTAACCCATTTCTAATAATCTGTGTGTCACCACGAGTGGTGGCTTACTGGGAAAGATTCAGCATGTCTTCATGGCGGGCGGCTCTCTCTGGCTCTGTCCCCTTCCCAGCATTTTGTTCTCTTTATCCTGTCTATCTAAGTCCTGCCCTATCAGAAGGCCAAGGCAGTTTCTTTATTAACGAATAAAAGCAACCCAGATACAGAAGGACCCTCCTACATCATTTCCCCTCTTTCTATTTAAACAAAAAGAAAGGCTTTTATTCTAACATAGTAAAGTTACATATAACAAAACAGTTATCAAGCAAGAATTACAGTTACCATCTATTTTATCTTTTATCATGACAAAGAAAAACTATAACTATAACTATCCATTCTTTAACTCCATCAAAGACTCCAGAAGGATAAAATATTACCTAAGTAAACAAGAAATAAGCAACTTTTAAACTCTAGAAATGACAGAGACATTTCGCTGCCTGGACAGTCACCCAAAGTTTCTCTGTACCATTGGGGCATCCATCTTTAGCCTACAGGCCCATAGTATTTAATAGACATTTTTATGATGCAGGAAAATTTAAAGACAGTTTAGTCACTTTCTTTTGTGTCCTGCAGAATGTCTCGTAGACTCTTTTATGAAGCAGGAACCCTGAAGGATCATCTCATCTTTAGGCAAGTTTAGTAGTACTCTCTCTGCAGGTTCTTTGTGTCCAGTTTATGCAACAGTCCAGGCAAGAGTATTTTTTTGCCCTAATGGCAATCAAACTCCATAAGGAGTCTCTTTGATGCCCATCTTCCTCTTGAAGTAGCTGGTGCTGCCAGGAGCAGACGCGTCTCATTGTCATGAAAAGTCCTAAGTTATTAAAACATTAAATGCCATGTTCTGTAGTCTTTGAAAGATATGAAGAACGCCTATCTGAAATATATCTATGCACATCTAGAAAATCTAATTAACATGACTACAAACTTGACTATATCAATGATTATTCATTAACAACCTATATTTTTTAATTATACATTACATTTTTAAATGAATTACACAATCACAATACCTTAATTAAGATCAAAAATACATATATATAACAATAAAGCAAAATTTATATCAATGTAAATTATCCATATCTATATCATCTCCCCCTTTAAATTTAAAGAACATTTATAAACAATATTTGGGATTATGGGCATAGTTACTTCTCTCCAAACTTCTTCCTGCTGTATGGGGGCACTGTCAATCAGGTCTTTTATGGTGTATCTTGATCATCTCAGTCACCAGTTGAGTGAAGTAATTTTCTGAAGGTGTTCACAGTGACCTTCAGGAGGGCGTGGTCTATCAAACCACATTGGTGTAGAAGGAATGCAGAGGGTCTCATGCTCTGTGAAAACAAAAGAAGAACCTCCCAACAGAGGGGCATCTAGGTTGTCTCGAGGTTCTGGCTATTACAAATAATGCTGCTATGAACATAGTTGAACAAATGTTTTTATAGTATGATTGGGCAACTCTTGCGTATGTTCCCAAGAGTGGTATTGCTGGATCCTGAGGTAAGTTGATTCCCAATTTTCTGAGAAACCACAACTCTGATTTCCAAAGGGGTTGCACAAGTTTGCATTCCCACCAGGAATGGATGAGTTTTTCCCTTACTCCACATCCTTTCCAGCATAGGTTATCATTGGTGTTTTTGATTTTAGCCATTCTGACAGGTGTAAGATGGTATCTCAAAGTTGTTTTGATTTGCATTTCCCTGATGGCTAAGGAAGTTGAACATGATCTTAAGTATCTTCTAGCCATTTGAACTTCTTCTGTTGAGAATTCTCTGTTCAGTTCAGTACCCCATTTTTAAGTGGGTTCTTTAGAATTTTAATGTCTAGTTTCTTGAGTTCTTTATATATTTTGGAGATCAGGCCTTTGTCTCATGTGGGGTTGGTGAAGATTTTCTCCCATTCAGTGGGTTGCCTTTTTGTCTTATTGACTGTGTCCTTTGCTTTACAGAAGCTTGTCAGTTTTAGAAGGTCCCATTTATTAATTGTTCCTTTTATTGTCTGTGCTACTGGGGTTATACATAGGAAGTAGTCTCCTGTGCCCATGTATTGCAGACTACTTCCCACTTTCTCTGCTATCAGGTTCAGTGTGGTCAGATTTATATTGAGGTCTTTAATCCATTTGGACTTGAGTTTTGTGCATGGTGATTGATATGGATCTATTTTCATTCTTCTACAGGTTGAATTCCAGTTATGCCAGCATCATTTGTTAAAGTTGCTTTCTTCTTCCTCTGAATAATTTTAGATTCCTTGTCAAATATGATGTGTTCATAGGTTTGTGGATTAATAAATGGGTCTTTGATTCGATTCCATTTTTCCTGTTTTTATGCCAATACCAAGCTGTTTTCATTACTGTGGCTCTGTAATAAATTTTGAAGTCCGGGATGGTAATGCTTTATTGTATAGGAATGTTTTTGCAATCCTGGGTTTTTTGTTTTTCCATATAACGTTGATTATTGTTCTCTCAAGGTCTATGAAGAATTTTGTTGGGATTTTGATGGGGATTGCATTGAATCTATAGATTGCCTTTGGTAGAATTGCCATTTTTATTATGTTGGAAAATCCTTCCATTTTCTGATATCCTCTTCAATTTCTGTCTTCAAAGACTTAAAGTTCTTGTCAAATAGATCTTTTACTTCCTTGGTCAGTGTTACCTCAAGATACTTTATGCTATTTGTAACTATTACACTCTCCACTTCTTTATCTTTTGTGTATAGAAGGGCTACTGATTTTTTTTGAGTTGAACTTGTATCCTGCCACAAGGTATTTATCAGCTGAAGGAGTTCTCTGGTAGAGTTTTTTGGGTCACTTATGTACACAATCATATCATCTTCAAATAGCGAAAGTTTGACTTCTTCCTTTCCAATTTGAATCCCCTTGATCTCCTTATGTTTTCTTATTGCTATTGCTAGAACTTCAAGCACTATATTGAAGAGATATGGAGAGAGTGGACAGCCTTGTCTTATTTCCAATTTTAGTGGAATCACTTTGAGTTTCTCTCCATTTAATTTGATGTTGGCTGTAGACTTGCTGTATATTGCTTTTATTATATTTAGATATGATCCTTGTATCCCTAATCTCTCCAAGACCTTTATCATAAAGGGGTGTTGATTTTTGTCAAATGCTTTTTCAGCATCTAATGAAATGATCATATGGTGTTTTCTTCAGTTATTTATATGGTAAATTACATTGATATATTTTCATATGTTGAACCAGCCCTGCATCTCTGGGATGAAGCCTACTTGATCATAATGGATGATTTTTTTTGATATGTTCTTGGATTCGGTTTGCCAGTATTTTATTGAGAATTTTTGCATCGATGTTCTTGAGTGAGATTGGTCTGTTGTTCTCTTTCTTGGCTGCGTCTTCATATGATTTTGGTATCAGGGTAACTGTAGCTTCATAAAAAGAATTTCGTAATGACTCTTCAGTTTCTATTATGTGAAACACATCAAGGAGTATAGGTATTAGCTCTTCTTGGAAGGTCTGGTAGAATTCTGCACTAAAACCATCTGGCCCTGAACTTTTTTTGGTTGGAAGGTTTTTTATGACAGCTTCTATTTCCTCACAACTTATAGGTCTATTTAAATTGTTCATCTGGTCTTGATTTAATTTTGGTATATGGTATTTATCTAAAAATGTCCATTTCTTTTACATTTTCCAATTTTGTGGCATATAGGCTTTTGTAGTAAGACCTAATGATTCTTTGAATTTCCTCAGTGTCTGTTGTTATGTCCCCCTTTTCATTTCTGATCTTGTTAATTTGAGTGTTCTCTCTCTGCCTTTTGATTAGCTTGGATAGGGGTTTATCGATCATGTTGATTTTCTCAAGGAACCAGCTCTTTGTTTCATTGATTCTTTGGATTGTTTCCTGTGTCTCCATTTTGTTGATTTCAGCCCTCAATTTGATTATGTCCAGTCTTCTACTCCTCCTGGGTGAGTCTGCTTCTTTTTTTTTCTAGAGCTTTAAGGTGTGCTGTTAAGTCAGTAATGTGTGCTTTCTCCATTTTCTTTATGTTGGCACTAAGTGCTATGAACTTTCCTCTTAGCACTGCTTTCATAGTGTCCCATAGGTTTGGGTATTTTGTGTCTTCATTTTTGTTGAATTTAAGGAAGGCTTTAATTTCTTTCTTTATTTCTTTCTTGACCCAGGGGTGGTTCATTAGTTGACTGTTCAGTTTCCATGAGTTTGTAGGCTTTCTGGGGGTGGAATTGTTGTTAAATTCTAACTTTACTCCATGGTGGTCTGATAAGACACAGGTGGTTATTCCAATTTTTTTGTATATGTGGATGTTTGCTTTGTTACCAAGTATGTGATCAATTTTCGAGAAAGTTCCATGAGATGCAGAGAAGAAGGTATATTCTTTCCTGTTTGGGTGGAATGTTCTATAGATGTCTATTAAGTCCATTTGATTCATTATATATTAGTTCTCTTATTTCTCTGTTAAGTTTCTGTTGGTTGACCTGTCCATTGGTGAGAGAGGAGTGTTGAAATCTCCTACTATTAGTGTGTGGGGATTGATGTGTGATTTGAGATCTAGTAATGTTTCTTTTACATAGGTGGGTGCTTTTATATTAGGGGCACAGATATTCAGGATTGAAACTTCATCTTGATGTATTGTTCCTGTTATGAGTATAATGTGTCCTTCTCTGTCTTTTCTGACTGATTTTAGTTTGAAATCAATTTTGTTAGATATTAGGATAGCCACACCCGCTTGTTTCTTAGGTCAGTTTGCTTGGAAAACCTTTTTCCAAAACTTTACTCTGAAGCAGTGTCTGTCTTTGAGGTTGAGGTGTGTTTCTTGTAAACAGAAGAATGTTGGGTGCTGTTATTGTATCCATTTTCTTAACCTGTGCCTTTTTATAGGTGAATTGAGTCCATTGATATTAAGCGATATTAATTACCAATGGTTGTTAACTCCAGGTATTTTTTTTGGTGGTAGTGTTTGGGTATTTCCTTTCTTTGAGTTATGCTGTTGAAGGTTGTAGATGTCTGTGCTATTGTGGGTGTTGTTGGCTTCCTTTGGTTGAGGTTTTCATTCTAGTACTTTCTGTAAGACTGGGTTTGTGGATATGTATTGTTTAAATCTGTTTTTGTCATGGAATATCTTGTTTTCTCCATCAATGGTGAAAGAAAGCTTGTCTGGGTATAGTAGTCCGGGCTTGCATGCATGGTCTCAGTGTCTGCAGCACATCTATCCAAGACCTTCTGGCTTTCATGGTTTCCATTGAGAAATCAGGTGTAATTCTGGTAGGTTTACCTTTATATGTTACTTGACTTTTTTCCTTTACAGCTCTCAGTATTCTTTCTTTATTCTGTATGTTTTGTGTTTTGATTATTATATGGCGAGGGGATGGGTTTTTTTTTTTGATCCAGTCTATATGGTGTTCTGTAAGCTTCTCATACATTCATAGGAATATCGTTCTTTAGGTTGGGAAAGTTTTCTTCTATAATTTTGTTGAATATATTTTCTGGGCCTTTGAGCTGGAATTCTTCTCTTTCTTCTACCCCTATTATTTTTAGGTTTGGTCTTTTCATGGTATCCCAGATTTCCTGGATGTTTTGTGTTGAGAATTTGTTGGATTTGCTGGGTTTTTTTTAATCAATTAGTCTATTTCCTCTATTGTATCCTCGGCGCCTGAGAGTCTTTCTTCTATCTCTTGTATTCTGTTGATTATACTTGCCTCTGTAGTTCCTGTTCATTTACCCAGATTTCCATATCCAGCCATCTCTCGATTTGTGTTTTCTTCATTATCTCCATTTCGTTTTTTAAGTCTTGAACTGTTTCCTTGCCTGTTTGATTACTTTTTTTTTTGTTTTCTTGGATATCTTTGAGGGATTTATTAATTTCTTCTAACATTTTGTTTGTCTTCTATTTCCTTAAGGGAGTTTTTCACTTCCTGTTTAAGGGTCTCGATCATTTTCATAAGGTTACATTTAAAGTCAATTTCTTCTACTTCTTTTGGGTTAGGGTGTTCAAGTCTTCCTGGTACGTGTTCTCTGGATTCTGGTGTTATCATGTTGCTTTTCAGGTTGTTGGAGGAATTCTTGCATTGGCACCTGTCTGGATCCTTTCAGCACAGGAGCATGGACCTCTTGCCTGAATCTTATCTCCCAGACAAATAGGCGGGCTTGGGATGCAGGGTGGGGGTACAAAGAAGCTCCAGCAGCAAGGACACTCCCACTGCTCCCCAACCTCTAACCCCCTGAGCAGGCTGAGTTGGGGGATCCAAGGAGCTCGCAGATGAAAAGGGGTGCTTGGGGGCAGGCTGGAATGTGCTAAAGAGAGCCAGCAGCCGGAAATACCCCGCTGGATGGCCAGAAAAGCTTAGGGAGTTGGAGAGGTCCTGTACTCAGTTCCCCGGGACTATACGGCCAAGGGGCAACTCTCTCACCTGTCTGGATCCTCTCAGCACAGGAACAGCTACTCCATAATTTTAATCTATTTTCTTCCATGAGGCTCGTTACCTCATCTCTGTACAACCCATCCACCTTCCCCCATCTGGCTGGCAATTCTGCCTTTCTTCCCAGAGTGCGCTCTGTCGCCAGAAGTCCCACCTAACCTCTCCCTGCCTAGCTATTGGCCATTCTGCTCTTTATTAAACCAATCAGAAGGTACCTTGTCAAAGACATGGCATCTTTTTGCATCCCCTAGCATATGTACCCTGGCTTTGTCAAAGGAACAGACCTCCCAATCAGCCCAACCGGTTCCTGATAGTATGTGAAATGTTTTTAGGGGACTATGGATTCTCTAAGCCTTTGTACATAATATCACCAAGAGGCATGCCACATTATTTCTCTGTTAGTGACACATAACAACATGCTATTGACGGTGTCTAAAATAATGGAAGTTCTCCACTTCTACAACACCAACCTCCCCAGTTTTCACTGATTTCAGAAACACTCAGGCAAAGTATGTACATTGCCCTTCACATAAGACAAGATGATACCATTCCTTTCAAAAGTTTTCTAAATAACCAGCATTCTGCAATTCTATATCGGAAGCTCTTTCCTCCAGATTGATAAAATTCAAGCTATATGCTTTTTCCCATCTGTGTCCAGTTATGATGCAGAAAGTCATCCCTGTTGTTATCTCTGTATTCTCAGCAGTTCCTTAACATACAAACTATGTTGGTTTCATCTGAGCATCAAATGATTAACAGAAAAAAAAAAACAATTCTTATTTAATCTTCTAAAAAGTCAAGTGTGCTGGTTGTGGCATCCAATCCAATATTTCCCTGCAAAATAAAAAGCATGAATAAAGATATTCTCTAGACAGTTAGCTGAGTCATCTGTATCTGAGTATATATTACCCATTTTGATGGAGGTACCCTTGACTTCATAGTTTCTTAGGGGATTTACAACATTTTAACTGTATTCTGGAATTCTCACAGATGTAATTTGTTCTGTACATTATTGTTAAATTTGTGTTTACATAAAGAAACTAGAAATGGAAATTTCTATTCTTTTATCTTGTTTCACTTCCACAGCATGTTTTACATTACTTTTTTTATTAAAATGTTTTAATTTATTTTACATAGCAACCACAGTTTCTCCTCCATCCTCTTCTGCTGTTCTCTCCCCCCACCTCTCCTCTGCCCACCCATATCCCATCCACTCCTCAGAAAGGGTAAGACCTCCCATGGGAGTCAACAAAATATGGCATATCAAGTTGAGGTGGGACCAAACTGCTGGGATGTTTTATTTTTTCAAAATTCACTTTTTGATAGTATATATTATATTACCATGTTTCAGGAAACCTACTACAACTAATTATTCATTGTGGGAACTTTTGTTGCTGCTACTACTGAGACATTTTGTATTCACCATCAATCATCTAATCACATGAGTTTTCTCAGTCTGTCATAACAAAATACAACTAACTGGGTATAGTTATCACAGAAATATTTAGTTATAGCCTTGGAAGCTAATGACTAAGATGAAGCTATTATCAGAGTGAGCTCATCTTAGATCTTTCTCTTGGTTTGTAAGTGACAATTTTCTTGTTTTCTCTGCCTAGGTTCAACTCTCTGCCACTGAAACTGAAAATTCTGTGTTCTTATAATTTCTTCCAACAACTATCCTGATATACTATGAATTGTAAGCCACTTGTTGTCCAACTTTAACTTTATTTCATCTTCAAGGACACCATCCAAATTATAGTCTTATTCTGAGAATTGGAAATTTGGGCATTGTCTTAGTTACTGTTTTATTGTTGTGAAAAGACACCATGACCAAGGTTATTCTTATAAAAGGAACATTTAGTTGGGGGCTTTCTTTATAGTTTTGAAAGTCTGTGATCATCATGGTCAAAAACAGAAAAGCATCACAAGGAGTCTGTAGCTAAAAGATACATGCTGATCCACAGGCAGCAGGCACAGAGAAACGGAGACTGGTGTAGGATTCTGAAACCTAAAAGCCTACTCCCAATGATGCAGTTCCTGCAACAAGGCCACATCTTCTCCCTCGGTGCTGCAACTCCGAACTGTCCATAAACAGGTTCTACTCCCTGGTGACTAAGCATTCAAATATGGCCTATGGGGTCATGCACATTCAAACCACCGTAGGCTTCAACATAAAAATTTTAAGTTATACAACTAAGCCAAAAACATTTGTTTCCAGTTATCTCATTATATCATTTAGAATTTCTAGTACTAATTTAAATATATATGTTAAAATATGACATTGTAGCATTGTTACTAATTACATCAGGGAAACTTCAAGTTTTTACCATTAAGGACAATATCAGTTATAGATCTTCCTAAACATTATAATTATAAAACTGAGGTTCTCTCTTACATTAAACCCTTTAATTTTTTATTACTGATGCTGAATATCAAGCCATGGGTCTAATGAATTGGGCAGGTACATCCTTAACTTGGTTCTTCTCGTTGACTTTTCTGCTTAGACAATCACCATAAACATTGATTCTAGTTTAAAAATGGGAGAACATCTCTTTTCACATAGTCTTGACTCACTAGTCCTTTAATTTTGTTTTTATTTGCTAACCATGGTTTTAAAAATGTGCCTTTTCCTCAGTAATGTAAGTAAACTTTAAGCTCACAGCACCAGTCTCCCTACTTTCAACTTTATCCCTTTGAAATCCATTTTCCTCAGAACCCAAGAAAAGTATCCATGCTTACCAACCACCATCTCTCACTCACCTCACAATGTGATCTCAGAGAGTATCTCTGGCACACAGCCTTTGATTTTGAATTGATTACTCAAAGATTTGACTCATTTACTATATTCTTAAAGAATAAAGTGATTTATTACTATGGCTATCATAATACCAAAATGTGGTAAAATTTATTGAATAAAATCTATGAAGTAAACAAATATAGAAAGAAAGCTAGAGAAGTACATTTTAAAAAACATTTTATTTTGATGGTTCAGCTACTTCTATATATTTATTAAATACCCCCAAAAAAACACAGGATAAACTGAGGTAATCAGTAATCAAAACTTGACAGTGCTTCATCTTCAAAGTTAGTTCTTTGTATTCAGATTTGTGTTTTGTGTGGCTCAAAGGACTCCACAATGCCTGGTATTCTCAGAGAAAGTTTCAAGTTAGTGTATGTAGTGAGGTTACTTATAGATTCTTTGCTATAATTATTACTGCTATGTAGAATACATGTAAAGTACTTATCACACTGAAGTCTGATAATCACTTAATACATCAATAACAATGAAAAACAAAAAGCCAATGTATTCTCAAAAATAAAATCTGTCACTTTGTGGATTATCCAAATTGTGTGTAGGAGAGAAATAAAAATTTTAGATAAGGTCAATATTAGATCAAAAGTTATTTAATAAATACAGTAAAAATTAAAGCATTTTTAACACAATGAAACATAATTATTGTGCAAAATAAAATGTTGTTAGATATGGGAAGAAGGGATGATGGATAAAAAGCTTCTGTTATTTCCAAGACATGCAAATGTCCAAGAATTTAAGGATTACTAGAGGGACAAAGATGTCACGAAGATGCATTGTATACATCAGGCTACTAATAGCATTGTTATTACAGATAGGAGAAAAACTCAGCATTGGCAACAAGAAGTATGAAATCAATATTCAAAACACTACTAATGGAACAGGAGAAAATCAAAGAATGGATTTTTTTCTTGTCTAGAAGTTTGCTTAGAGCATCTTTAACATCTTTGTTCCTCAGAGAGTAAATCAGAGGGTTCAGCATTGGTGTGACTAGGGAGTAGCACAAGGAAGCCAGCTTACTCAATTCAGGGAATCTGTCAGGGGTGAGATACATGAAGAAGACAGCACCGTAGAGCACACTCACAACACCCAGGTGAGAGCTGCAAGTGGAGAAGGCCTTCTTCCTTCCCTCTGTGGAGCGCATCTTTAGCACAGTGGACACAATATACATGTAAGAAACAACGATGACTATCACAGTTGGTAAGATAATGATGCCAGCTAAAGAAAAAGATATTATTCTGTGTATGAAAAGGTCAGAACAGGAGAGTCTCTGAAGTGGACGACTATCGCAGTAAAAGTGGTCAACAGCCCGAGAAGCACAAAAGGATAAAGTAAATGTCATGCTGGTCTGGAGAACAGAGCTGATGCAGCCACAAAAGTACGAGCCTGCCACAAGCTGAGCACAGAGGCGTGTGGACATGTGAACGGAGTAGAGGAGTGGGTTGCAGATGGCAATGAAACGGTCATAAGCCATGGCTGCCAGGAGAAATCCTTCCGCCACAATGAAGAGTGTAAAGAGAAAAAACTGAGTCACACAGCCTGCATACGAGATGGTCTTGCTCTCAGTCCAAAAGTTGCTCATAGCCTTCGGTGCAATAACAGATGAATAGAAGAGGTCGATGAAGGAGAGGTTGCCTAGGAAGAAATACATTGGTGTGTTCAGCCGGGGATCAGTCAAAATAATCGTCATCATCCCAAGGTTTCCTAGAAGGATCATGGCATACACAAGCAGAAAGAGCAGGAAGAGGAGAATACGGAGCTCAGGGCCGACCCTGAAGCCTACAAGGATGAAGTCAGTCACTCCTGAGTGATTGCTTGCTCCCCTGTCACCCATGGAGGAGATCTGATGAGAGGCATAAGGCAAAATAAACGAACTCTTAGTTTGGTCTTAGTGTTACAAGCAGCTGATACAGTGCAGGCGTTTACAATACTTTTATATCAACGTTTTTAATTTGAGCTTCATAGGAATACGATGACAAGCTGAATTCACATAAGTGACCAGAATTCAAATGTTACTTTTATTTCCAGTTCCCAAAGTGGCAGAATTAGGCCTTTACTCTGTGCATTTGATGACTCTGGTCTTTTCGTTGTCATTGTTTTACATATTTCTCTTTCTATTTACTTAATAATTTCAATATTATAAAGTGATATTAAAATGGAAGTACCCATATTTTAAGAAATGACATTCAGGAAGGTGTTTAAGTGTTGTTTTAGAGATGTTGTAGGCTTTAGTAGTCAAGTTTCAGAAGGCTTGAGATTTTAACTTAGAGTTTCAATAGATATCAAAATGGATTATTTTTAATATAGCCTATTTTTTGAAGCTGAGGACTGAACCCAAGGCCTTGCACTTGCTAGTCTAATTGAGGTCCTAAAACTAATATATAACTAACTGTAGAAATGATTAATACATATCCTAGGGTTTGTCTACCAGTTGAAAGATCAGTACCTCTTTTCGATGGTACTTGAAAATGAACTTACCATCTCACGTGCAACCCATATGCATTTTACCAGCAAGCCTGATGACTTCCCATTTATGTCTATTTTATATTGAAATCTTGTTCATTTCCCAGTCTTCTCTTGAACATGCTGTAGAGTTTATAAAACCTTGAACTTATCTTACCTTTGCTTTTTGATTTGTGTCCCCAGGCTCAGCAAATACTATTTTAATTATGATTTTTCCCTAAATGTTTACATAGTACTTTAGGATTAAAAATAGAAAAAGTGATGCATAACTGTAAAATATTATTTGCCTTATTGATTTCCCCATACATGATTTTGTAACCAATGCTATATTATTTCTTAGAGACCTCAAATAGATTTTTTATCTTCTTCTATTAATAAAGCAATCTACTCTTTTTCTTTCCAGTTTGGAGTTTGTATTTTTGAGTATGCATAAGAAATTTCAAAGATTAAGGTAATATTTTATTATGTCAAACACTTTCCTAAATTCTTCAGTCATATTCATTTAATCCATAAGATAATAAAATGAGGAGATAATGTTATATTTCATGTTTATAAACAAGGTACAAAATGTTTGAGTCTTAAAATTCATCTACTGTGGTCAGAATTGTAATTTGGCATGAAGAAATGCAGCTATAGAACCCATGTTATTGGTCATTCTTAGGACTTAGTACTTTACATGTGCTCTGATAAGTCCTTCCTAGTAATCACCTGGCTCACTTTTCCACGTTCTTGAGTGTTAAGTTAAACTTAATTATCTTAACTATGAATTCCCTAACTCTCCATTTTGTGTCAAGATGTGTTTTCTAAAATTATCTTCATATTTTCCTCACATAACAGTAGCTTCCATCAGATCCTCTATGACTCTTACTCCATATAATGTAAGTATAATGTATGGCATCTAGGAAGTGGTGCATCATATAGACATGCTGTGAATGATTATTGAATATGTATACTCAGAGAGAAGCTAGAAGTCTGTGTAATATCACAATGAACAACAGGGGCTTTAGTGTGAAATATAGGCAGGTTCTGGTTCAGTTTCTCCCTCCCTTTAGCTGGAACCTTGGGCAGGTTCCTTGGGTTACAGAGCCTTTGTATTAAAGAGAAGATAAGTTCCTTTGTGGACACAGAATGACATGCATAGATAAATCACACTGAACAGCTATGGTAAAGCATTCAATAAATGTTAACCGTTATTCCTTCCATCAGACTTTTCAGTATACATAAGAAACAACAAAACAATTGGTGAATATTAGGTTGAAAATTCATAGTATGTACATGACTCTTTGTGATAAACCATTCTAAATTAAGTAAAGGAATTACCTACAATATTAAAAGTTCATAGAAAGTAAAGACCACTTTAAGGAATTTATTTACTTTAACTGACAATAAAATATTAGTAAAAACAGCAGCATGGTATGTTATTTCCATGGCTGTTTAAAATGTTGAAAGTAGAATACTAATTAACTTAGTAAGTAATTAGGTATGCAGATAATTAAAATTTAGATTATACTTTACAGGTCAAAGAGGAGTAAGATATCTAAGTAGAGAAAGAGTCTGAAGTAGCCATAAATTGATTTTAAAAATAGTGCATTTTCATTTTGTTTAATATTATCTATAGGCAATAATAATAACTGTTTTAATTTTCAATCTATATTGCTACAAATTGAAAAAGATTTTTTGTTATAGCTCATCCCACATTGTGTTTTAACATTAAAAATGAATGTAATTTACTACCCCTTTGGCAATAGCTTTCTTGAGATCAAGTGCAAGTGTTCTCTAAATATTCACTAGCACCATAGTATTCTGAGTCTAGTAATAGAAATTAATCATTATAACACATATCTACTATGGCTACTATGTAACAGCTAAATGATATGAGGATTCATAATGAGGGTATTATTCAATAAACTTATGTTATGAATTTGATCGTTTATAAAATCAAAAACATTAGTAAATTTATGACTGAATACTTCCTACCTCGTGAAAGGCACCCTTCCTAGAGTACCTAGCATACAAGGGTCAACTTGGGCATTTATAATTTGTCAAATGCAGATGTTGTAAAAGTTACTTTTACCTTGTGTCATATGGTAGTTTGTCAGATTCTGTTAAAGATAAAACCGAATTATGATGCTTCCCTTTCTGATGTTGTTTGTTTTAGTTCTCCAAATGGCAAGCATAAAGTTATTATCTGTGAAAAAATATTTTGAGATTAAGATGAATCTCAAATTATTTTGAGATTGAGATTAAGATGAATCCACCCTACAAGTACATGTTCATTATCCCATTTTTTAGGGTAGAGCCTTCTCAGAGAAAAAGTCATGTGGCTTTATGAACTAAGCTGCCCTTCAGCTGTTAAATTCTTGAAAAGTTTCTCAGATCTTTTTCAGAGGAGATTAAAGGTGAATTTCTTAGTGATGCTTGTCAAAGCTGAGCTAATTTGGGGGAGCTGTGTCATGAAGCCACACAAAAGAAACTGCAGAAGGCAGGTGCAGCTAATAATGCACACTAATAAGGAAGGGAGATTGGTTGTCATGTGTATATAAGACCTTGACCACATGGTGTTTCCCATAAGTCTGCCAAAGTATAAAGCACAGTTACGCATGAGGGCTTTGGACTTGAAGTAACAAGGCAATGTTTTCAAACAGTTACAGCAGTAAGATTTCTCTCACCTTTTGGGAGACAGCTCTCCAGAGAGAGAAGGAATTAGGTCAATTATTTAAACTTTATCTGTGTTTCAGAACAAAAAAGTCCAAGAGAAATTCAGAGGATATAGATTTAGTGATACAAAACTGGATCATGTGTAAAATACATAATTTTGGTCTTCCTTTTATGAATCCTTTAGGTTGACAAATAGGATCTTCTGGTAGTAAATTCTACACATAAAAGGAAATATTTTCAGTTTACCTTTATAATATAAGTTTTTATAAGGAAGTGAAAACAAATATTAAAGGAACAAAATCTTAGTAAGATGCACAAAACTAATTTCTGTCTTATTCCAGAATTCCACTCACTAAAATGTCTTTCTGTTTTCAATTATATCTTGTAATATAACTGATAGTAAAGTATATAAAAATAGAGAATAGTGTATAGGTGATGTCTAGCAAAGGCCGTCTAGTTCATGAGTGAAATTTAATAATGACTGACTATATTTAAACTTAGGTTTACTTCTAAGTTTAGTAGCCAGAAAGTTGTTTATCCAGGTACCATGTTGTTACATATTAATTTAATGATCTCTCATTGTTTGTATATTTTAGAAAATGTTAAGACTTCTTCTAGTATTGGCAGAAAAGTCATAATTCGTGATTTAAAAAATAAAGAACAAACTAGATGCTATACACATATCACATATAAGCCAGGAAAATGAATAAGCAAAATGGAGAACATATTGGTACTCAGGAGGCCCTAATATGTGCAGTTATTCAAAAGTTTATTCATTTATGGAGGCCATAAATTGACATCTGGTGTCTTCTGTCACTCTCTAAGTTATTTCTTGAGACAAGGTAAACCCTAATACAAGGCATTGTCATTCCGAATTTGTTTTCTTGTCTGAATAGGGTAAGATGGCATCTCTTGCATTTTGCATTTCTCTGTTGGATATTGTATTAAAATTTTTATTGCTGTGATAAAATTTCTCAACAAAAGTAATGTTAGAAAAGATTGGTTTATTTTAGCTCATATTTCAGAGTTAAAATTTCACCTTTGAGAAGAAGGGATGACAGCAAGAGCGAGCTATCACTACTAACATTGCATCTGCAGACAAGGGTCAATAGTAGGAGCGAGATACCATTAGTAGCATCACATTTGCCGATGAGCAGGAAGGATTGTTGCTGCTAGTAGCCTGCTTTTTCCTTTTAATTCAGAAAAGGACCTCAGACCACGGGTCGTGCTATTGCAGTAAGGTGGTCATCCTATCTTATTAAATGAAATCTAAATAGTCTCCCTTCCATAGACTTCCTTAATCTAGATAATCCCTTACTGAAATACACATGACTTGTCTTCTAGATGATTATAGCTCTAAGTTGGGTATTCATAAAAAACCATTACAGCTAATGTGGCTCAATGTTTTCATGTGTTTATTGACCAGATGCACTTCATATGTTGAGATGTCTGTACTTTTTATCATCCCACTTAGTGGTTATGCTTTTTGATTTCTTAAATGAGCTACTTATTTTTTATTTTGCATAGACTAGATATACACTCTCTCTCAGATGTGTAGATACCAAAAAATTTCTCACATTCTGTAAGATGTCTATTCACTTGATTGTTTTAGGCACTGTGTAGAAGCTTCTTAATTTTGTGAAGTACTATTTGCCAAATGTGTCATTGCAACTTGTTTAATTTTCCTGACACTTGGTTTAATACGCTGTTCATTTAGCAGAGTAATTGTACCAGGTTCTTCCTTAGAGCATATGACTTTTTTAGGCACAGATTCTTGACCTGATCATGATACCAGGCATGAATTTCATCTTGTGGGTCAGGTCTTAAATATAATCCAAAAATTCACAGGGTTCACAGATGGGTAAGAGTGATAAATATTCTCTCCCTTGCTAATATGCATGCACATTTCAGCACAGTGAAAGCTAGCCAATAAGGATGAAGTTTCTATGTGGATATTAATTTTATTTGTCTATGTTTTGTGACTCCAGTATGCACTCTCTTCAACAATATGGTCTTAATGCCAAGTTATAAAGTGCAACCAAGAGCATTAGCAATAGTCTGTAAATGTTTAGGGGTCTTTGGGACCTCACTAACCAAAAATTAAGATGTAACCCGTTTCTGGCATTATGATTTGTCCACATATGTATGCATATATTTTAGGTCACTTATATAGTAGTAGACTTTCTGAAGATTTTTTTAAAGTACATTAGTGTTAGTTGTCCCTTCCTCTATTCCTGCTTCTACCCTGACTTCTATCTCCCACCCCTTTAACACCTTTTGTTCCTTTATTCTTCTTTTACTGTTTCTTTCCACTGTTTTCTGTCTTATTTCCCTTGAGCATCATCCTCACTGTAGCCACGTATTATTTTCCCAGCCTTGATGAGTATTCCAAATAAAACAAAGATATCTAAAAATTCAAAGCTAACTTCCACTGGTAAAAGAAAATGTGATGCTTTGTCTTTCTGGGTCTTGAATTCCTCACAAAGAATATTGTTTCCAGATCCATTAATTTTCTATTAATTTAATAATTTTGTTTTTCCTAGCTGGGGACATGCCCGTGGACACCTGGGATCCCCAGGGCCAAGTATCTTGCCAACCCTAGAATGATTCTCTTAATGTAGATATCTTATTCCCTTCTCCAATGTCCACCTTTCCTCCATCTTCACCCTCCCACTCCCCCAAGCTCTCCCCGGTCCTTCTCCCTTCTCATTCCCCCTCTCCCCTTCCCCTGCTCCCCTACCTCCCACCTCTATCCCCGCCCCCTGGCTTCCAACTTTTGCTTGATGATCCAGCTAGGTATTCAGGCAGCAGAGGAGAGGGTGCCAGAACTAGCCTTGTACCATAGTCACATTGATGATTATCTTGATCACCATTATAGAAATTTCATCCAATGGATGGAGATAGAGACAGAGACCCACATTCACATCAGAGCAATGGATTGAGCCCCCAAGGTGCAGGTGAAGAGCAGAAGGTGGGAGAAGATAAGAAAGGAAGTTAGGACCGTGAGGGGCTGGTCCACCTACTGAGACAGTGTGCCTGAACTAATGGGAGCGCACCAATCCAGCTGGACTGGGACTGAATGATCATATGATCAAACCAGACTCTCTGAATGTGGCAGCGAAAGTTGGCGGATGGAGAACCCAACAACAATGACACCAGGACCTATCTCTTCTGCATGTATTATCGTTTTGGGAACCGAGTCTTTTTGAATGCACTCCTTCCAAGGCCGGGAGGGAGGGGGGTGGGCCTTGGACTTCCAACAGGGCAGGGCATCATGCCCTCTTTCAA
>PVIU01022782.1:7897-28794 GCA_004026605.1 Ondatra zibethicus | reverse complement strand
AGGTGTTGAGTGAGCACCCAGGTGGTGAGTGAGCATCCAGGTGGTGAGGTGAGCACCCAGGTGTTGAGTGAGCATCCAGGTGGTGAAGTGGGCACTCAGGTGTTGAGTGAGCATCCAGGTGGTGAGGTGGGCATCCAGGTGGTGAGGTGGGCATCCAGGTGGTGAAGTGGGCACTCAGGTGGTGAGGTGAGCATCCAGGTAGTGAGGTGAGTATCCAGGTGGTTAGGTGAGCATCTAGGTGGTGAGGTGAGTATCCAGGTGGTGAGGTGACCTTCCAGGTGGTGAGGTGAACATCCATGTCAGTCCAAGTAAAGGCAAAGATATTTGTGGCTGGACAGCAAAAGGGATGGAAAAGAAGGCATCCTTGTAGTCCAGGACAAAGAAGGGAGGTGCAGTGATATATTATATGATTTTAATAAATAAAGCTTGCCTGAATATAAGAAAAGCAAAGCAGTCTACTACTCGAGAGACCTTTTACCTCTACCAAATCTTCAGACCAAATAGGCGAGATCCTGTTTCCACGAATCCTCAGATTCCCTACATTTATGAGTTCATGTCTCTTCCCCTTTATATTCTTCTCTCCACCCAATTAGATCACTCCTGTCTCCACTTTCCTAGTGTTGGGATTAAAGGTATGTGACTCCCAAACACTGGGATTAAAGATCCACCACTTGGATCTGTTTCTGGATCAATCCTGGGTAGCTCAGGATAGCCTTGAACTCACAGAGATCCATCTGCCTCTGTGTCTGGGAGTCCTGGGATTAAAGGTGTGTGCCACCACTCTCTGGCCTCTAGAGGCTTAGCTTTGTATTCTGATCTCCAGGCAAGCTTTATTTATTAAAATACAAATAAAATATCACTGCAGGGGGTGTCTCTGAGGGGAAGGAAGAGAGGAGAGTATAGGGTTGGGTACTATGAGGTGAAGGGGAACCACTGCTGAGTTGCTAGATCAGAGATCTTGAACAGTGGGGTAGGTTCCATTGAGTTTTTAACCACGAGTATGGGGGTGTTAAAGGGGGAAGAAGTGGGGCACAGAAGATTCTTCTGTATGAGGTCAGAGATGAGAGGCTTAAGTCCCCTGAGACTTTGGAGAGAAAGACTGGGTATATATTTGGTGGACTTTTGTAATTGAATGATGAGAGGGTTTTTTTGTTTGTTTATTTGTTTTTTGTTTTTGCTTTTTACAGATTTTACAGGGTTTTTTTTAAAATATTTATTTATTTATTACGTACACAATAGTCTGTCTGTGTGTATCTCTGAAGCCAGAAGAGGGCACCAGACCTCATTACAGATGGTTGTGAGCCACCATGTGGTTGCTGGGAATTGAACTCAGGTCCTTTGGAAGAGCAGGCAATGCTCTTAGCCACTGAGCCATCTCTCCAGCCCCAGATTTTACAGGTTTTAATCATACCAAACATGCTAACAAATTTTGAGGCGCAGAAAGTTTACACAGTAGTCTTACAAATTTTAAGATAGTGCTAGGCGGTGGTGTGCACACCTTTAATCCCAGCACTCAGGAGGCAGAGGCAGGTGATCTCTGTGAGTTCAAGGCCAGCCTGGGCTACAGAGCAAGTTCCAGGACAGCCAGGGATACACAGAGAAATCCTGTCTCAAAAACAAAACAAAACAACAAACAAATCTTGAGATAATATTTCTACCTTAGCAAAAGTTTTAGAGAGTCAAACCAAAACCAAAAGGGCACAAAATGATTAGCAATGGTCCCTACAGGGAATAGTCTGTCCCTTTATTTAGTTTTGCTCTTTTCTTTGTCACATAGTCAGGTGGCTCACCTGATACGGGACAGGAATGTTGGAGGAAACCTTTAAGGGAGCATACTTGAGTCTACAGGAAGGAGAGCCATATTTGAACTCTAGAGCCAATTTTCCATTGAAATGGGACAACATAGGGCTGGAGAGATGGCTCAGAGGTCTTCCAGAGGTCCTGAGTTCAATTCCCAGCAACCACATGGTGACTCACAACCATCTGTAATAGGATCTGGTGCCCTCTTTTGGCCTGCAGGCGTACACACAGACAGAATATTGTATACATAATAAATAAATAAATAAATAAATAAGAGATGGGACAACATAAAACAACAGTCTAATGTCCCACATACCTAAAAGACAACTGAATCCCTGTAAAACTGAATCTAGTAAACTGAGAAAAGGAGGGTTAGACATAGGAAATTACTGAGCCCTGGCTTACAGACAGAGGACTCTGAAGGAGGGGTAAGGAGACCACCGGCCCTGTGTGTCCTGGCTGCAGCTGGTCCCCTCCTCCTAGTTCCAGATCCCCCATTCTTTGCACCAAGTTTATAGCTCCATCAAAGGTCATTTAAAAGATAGGACATTTACATAGTGTGGCTGGGAGACCAGACAGAAACAAATAGGGCTTGGAGTGGAGAATAAAGAGAACCTGAGCATAGAGAATGGGGAATTTCTTTCCATGTCCCTGATTGCACACACTTTTGTAAAGTTTGTGAATCATATTGGGATATAGGGTGCCATTAGGCAGAAATTTGAATTGATTATCTAAGGGGTATTGAGGCCAAATTTGATTGCAAAGGTAAACAAGTTTAGGCCCTTCGGGTCAGGTGACAGGTATAGAGACTGGAGGTTTTCTGGGAGGCATCACAAAAGGGAATGAGAAGGTATGGAAGGCACCATTCTCATGGGGGGGAGGGCTGGGAGCAAAAAGACACTGCAACCTGTAGTGAAGGCCATTGCCAGGACTAAGGGAGGACACAGCCATGGGTCATCACTGCACTCAGTGAGGGTCAGGGGCGTACCCTGGCTAAACCCAGGGAAAAGACTTGATGTCTGGTACCAGAGCTTTTGTGCAGGACAGAAAGTAAAGACTAACTCATAGTGTGGGAAGTCCTTCTGTCTGTGTGTTGCTTTTATTGGTTAATGAATAAAGAAACTGCTTTGGCCTGTTGGTAGGGCAGAACTTAGGTAGGCGGAGAAAACTGGACTGAATGCTGAGAGAAGGAAGGTAGAGAGAGAGATGCCATGGAGCTGAAACTGGAGATAGACGTGCTGAAACTTTGCTGGTAGGCCACGACCTCGTGGTGATGCACAGATTAATGGAGATGGGTTAAATTAATAGTAAGAGTTAGCCAATAAGGAGCTAGAGCTAATGGGCCAAGCAGTGATTTAATTAATACAGTTTCTGTGTGATTATTTTGGGGCTGAACTAGCCGAGTGGCCGGTAAAAACAAGCAGCCCCCTCCCTACAACAAACACAGAGTTAGGAAAGGGTAGAGAATGGGGCTGCAAAAGCCACAAGGGCCTAGAGGAGTGTGGGATTAGCAGCAGCCCCACAGATGTGAGACTCTACACACATGCACCTTCTCCACCCCAGGTTTCCCCATGTCCCTGACTGTCCTGTGTTTTCCATAAGGGTAATCTTGGAGCTTATCGAACCCCTCAGTATGACAGTATCTACATAGGTAATATTAATTTAGTGTGTGTGCAGTTGGGATTCAACCTTCCTCTATAAAGGTTGTGTTGACAACTGCCGTGACATCAGCTGTGCCTGCTTGGAAAACACCAATGTCTAGGCCTGTTGACTGTTGGTTTGTTACTGTTGTTATATTTCATAAGATGACTGGATGCTTTTCCATAATGCAAAAGGAAACTGGATGCTTAAGCACGTTACAAAGGTCTGAGGACGTTACATAAGGTATACAAAAGGTCAAGGTTCATTGATATCAAATTTCCGCTTAATCAACAGTTGTTGGTCTGCTCTCCATAACAACTACAAGGACTGGTTTCAGTCGTTGGTTTTTGCCCAAGCATTATCTAAGTGCTACGCAGTTATTAAAAGTAGCAGACTGGTGTAACTGACCTCCTGGGCGTTTGGCAACCATACCTGTTATGATTTCAGCCATAATAAGGCTGACACTTCTGGATTCTAGGGCCATGCAGGTGCAGACAAGCCCTCAGGCAGAAGTGCCTAATGGCCCTGGGCCTCACGTGACCCACACGCATGTGTGGTTGCATCATCCACGTATGACTCAACTAAGCACTTGTGCGCATGCGTGAGCCCCATCAGCTGCGTATGACATAGTCATGTCAAACCCCTGTGTGTATGTGCTAGATAGCTTTTAAAAGCTGGACACGCCATCTTCCTATATATTTCTGATACTCTGAAATAAGAGTGAACCGATTCACTGAAACCCGTCTCCTGGAGGGCTGTCTCCATTCACGCTCATGGGCCACCAACGCTTTCTGTCCCCCCATCTGCCTCTTTCCCCTCTCAACTTGGTGGCTAACAGGCCATGGGGGAAAGAGGCCCCCACACTACACTTTCTAGTCTAGAATTGCTTGGTGTGAGTCAATCATAAAGGAACGAGGAGCCTTTCTGAGATTCGTCTGATGAACAGGCAGAATCATGTCTGGACCTGAGCCAACGTGGCCAATTGTGGGGCTTCTACCTGAAACCCTTTCGGAGAAGTCACCTAACCTCACTTGGCTGAATGCCTTTGTTAATCAATTTGTAGATTAAATAGGAGAAGTAACTGAAGCAGTCCACAGTCATGTGTGTTCTGAGCCGGAGGCACAACATCACAGGGTGGAATTCTGCGAAGAAGAACCATCTTCAAGGCAGACAGGATGAAGGAAAAAGACCATTTTGTTCTTGCTCATCTTTCTTTCCTTTAAAAAAAAAATTCCCTCTGTCTTTCTACTGTTTTGTTTTTTGTTTTTTTTTTTTTCTTGCTTGCTTGCCTGTTCTCCAAGTTCACCCACGACCTTCTGCATGGGCGAGCTACTCCCCATCCCAAACCTATTTTAAAAACACACTTTTGTTTTGTTTTGTTTTTTTGAGACAGAGTTTCTCTGTAGCTGTGGAGTCTGTCCTGGAAGTAGCTCTTGTAGACCAGGCTGGCCTCGAACTCACAGAGATCACCTGCCTCTGCCTCCTGAGTGCAGGGATTAAAGGCGTGCACCACCACCGCCCGGCTAAAACCACACTTCTAATGTCACATCCAACACACGGCTGTAACACTGTTACTGGACTTAGGGTCAGAGTCTTCACTAGGAGACTCAGCCACCTGTCCTCAGTGTGTCCACTGAAAGCCAAATTAACCAGATCTGGTGGCACAGACTTTTAATCCCAGGTGCAGGAGGCAGATGGGGGAATCCGTGTTAGTTCAAGGCCAGTTCCAGCCAGCCAGCAGAGGTACACAGTGATAAGACGCTGTCACTAAATAAATAAATAATTGGGGCTGGAGAGTGAGCTCAGCAGCTCAGAGCACTGGCTGCTCCTCCAGAGCATCTCTAACTCCAGTCCCCAGGGATCCAACACGCTCTTCTGGCCTTCATGAGCACACAGGCCACAGGAGTACATGTAGGCAAAATACTCATACACATAAATATAAATAAATAAATTTTAAAAATAAACAATGGTAAAAGGCAGAAAAGGGTGGATTCAATGTGGCCATATTAGGAAGAAAGAGAGGACCAGCACTCCCTACCCACAAGTCTCCTGGCATAAAGGTAAGGTTCAAGGAGAGGACCAAAATTATTCGCAGCTAAGTAGTTCTGATCATGGTGTTGTCCAGCCTCTCAGCACTGCAAGGCCAGGTGCTCCCAACAGAACATGGCCTAAATATCCCCTGGGGCCACACTCCTCTGTTTGGCACAGGGCTTCAGATTTTCTTCTTTCCAGAGTAGAAAATTCCTGAGGAACCAGTTTCTTGGGGTATAGTCTCTCAAATCTGATAGCCAAAGGGAGAGAAACAAGTGTCTCTTTAGAACAGCTTCATCCCTCCAGGGAAGTTACATAACCAAAATCCCGGGAAGCTCAAGGTTGACACATTTCCAGTCTCTTTGTGCTTGAGAAAACAGCAGAGGAAACCTTCCAACTGGAAGGAAAGCATTTCACAGTTTGCTATTTCTCAGAGATAACAGTCTGGCTGCCTGTACATCAAGCATCTGTTTTACCAATTTAGGACCTGACTTACATTATAACTTTAAAGTGTGGTTTTAATCATGTCTACACCAAGTTTAGATTCTGTGTGTGATTCCTACTACCACTGAGAACCTGAACTTCAGAAAATAGCTTCAGAAAATTATCTTCAGGCTGCTAATCCCAAGGATTATGCAGGACACCCCTAATGAATGAACCATTGCTGCTTAAACACGTTGAGTCCGCAACAGGGAGCCTCGTCTGCTCTTCACTCTCATCTAGAAGGAAATAATAGACAGTGTTAGCTAAACGAGACTGAGGATGGAGCCTTGCACCACAGTCAGCTCTGAATCCTGCCTCCTGTTTCCCTGGTCACACTACGAAGGCAATTGTCAGCCTTACCACTCCTTAGGTCAAAAGAATGGAATATCATTGCCCCAAAGATTACAACATAACATGCTATTCTTTCTTAAGAGTTAAATCAGCTGGGCCTGTCAATCAGCTGTCTAGGCTAGCACTCCTCAGGGGAGCTGGCTCACCCAGAGACCTGCGTAGGAGAGGGCAAGGATTGCTATCCCTTATAAGATAATGTACTCGTCACCCTCCCACTTTTCCTTCTTCTCTCACCTTCTTCACACTCTGGCCCACGGCCTAAGCACGCCTTCCCCTGCGGTCTGGGCTCTTTCATTTATCTCTGAAACCCCTTCCCACTTCTCCTACACAGCTTCTTGACTGTCATGTGGCTCTTGCTCACCTTCACTGCCAAACCTGCCTGCTTGTTTTATAAACCATGTATTAGTTACGTGTGTGTGTGTGTGTGTGTGTGTGTGTGTGTGTGTGTGTGTGTTGAAATACTGTAAGCAAAAACAACTTACAGAAGAAAGAGTTTATTTTGGTTTATACCTTCAGAGGGCTTGCACACACACAGTATCAGGTTCACACACTATCAGGGAAGGCACACACACAATATCAGGGTCACACACTATCAGGGAAGGCACAAACACAATATCAGGGTCACACACTATCAGGGAAGGCATGGTTGATTGCATCTTTTTCCATACACAGAAGGCAGAGATCAAACAGGAAGCAGGGTGAGACTATGAGTCCTCAAAGCCCACCCCCCAGCGATGCACTTCCTCCAGCAAGGCTCCACCTCCTAAAGGTTGTATAACTTTCCCAAACAACACTACCAACCAGGGACCAAATGTTCATATGCGCGAGCCTATGGGAGACTTACTCATTCAAAGGCCACAGGCGCTGATCTGAAAGGTGTGGCTTATCATTCTTTCCTCCTCCCAACACCTGCTTTGATCTTCAGCTTGCCCACTCTGACTTTGATCTTCCTTCTGAGTTCATTCTAAGCTCTTTTATTAACAGGACTGAGAACTTGTATTTCTTATTTTTCTGTTGCTGTGATAAAGCACCATGTTCTACAGTCGTTAAATAACTAAGCAAGTTGTTTATGGGGCTCAGGCCTTTAACCCCAGCACTCAGGAGGCAGAGGCCATTCCAGGCTAGCATGGTGTACATGGACAGTGCCAGGGCAGCCAGGGCTGCACAGAGAAGCCCTGTTTCATAAACAAAAACAAAAACAAAAAACCCCACCAAACAGAAAAAGATCTAAACAGTTACATAGCCTTGTAGAAAGTTCAGTAGAAGGTATGGTTACTTTCTGGGAATATTTGGTTACATAAGCAACTTAGAATAATCAACATGTCTTTAGAAGAATATTTTCCTTCATAGGAAAGCCTGTGGGGTTCTCTCTCCTGTCTTTTACTGTCTCTGTGAATCCTGCTCCTAACAGTAGGTGTGTTTGTTGCGTGTGGGACGCGGGGGTGGGGGGTGGGGGGTGGTTAAGGCAGGAGTCAGAGTTATTTGTGTATCTTTTGTTCTTTATCGTTCTGCCTGTATTCACTTCTCCAACTGTCTTAGCTACTTTTCTATTGCTGTAAAGAGATACCATATTCAAAGCAACTGATAGGAGAAAAAGCTTATTGGAGGCTTACAGTCGTGGTGGGGAGCACAGCAGGCAGGCAGGCAATGGGGCAGTAGCTGAGCACAGGCAGATATGTAGAGAGACACTGGGAATGGCATATACTTTTGAAACCTCAAAGCCCACTCTCAGGACACCTCTTCCAACAAGGCCACATCTCCTAATTATTCTCAAACAGTTCTACTAACTAGGAATCAAGTATTCAAACATATGAGCCTGTGAGGTCATTTTCAATCAAACCACCACACCAATCAATACTAGTTTGAGCTTCCTTTTGTGACACAAACTTGGCTAGGAAGCTACAAAATTAGTTTTATGTAAGTCATTGTGCAGTAAAAGAAAGGATTGTGATGCTTTTCCACTGTTTTTCTGGTAGATGCCTTTTGGGGTATAAGATTTAACATTCTCAATGCATGCTGGATGGCTCTTCTACCCTAGCAAACGCCACACAGTGATTAGTCACTCGCAACGCTGAGGTCTAAAACGCCATTCTGCTCCACTAGTCTTTATGATATTTGTCTCTAAGGGTTACTGTGGGAAATAGAGGTTTGGTATGCTGATAACAGACACGCGTGACAAGTACCCCAATACCAACTTGAGAAATCTGGCAAATCATTTTAATTCAAATGTTCTATTAAGTTAATACATGTTACAACATGACAGTCAAACTAAGACTCCAAAATTTTACAGGCCTTGTTTTGATTCCCATTCAAATATAATTTTTTCCCATTGATATCTATGCCAACAAGCAGTTGAATGAATGGGTAGATTTTAGCAGCCATAGGACTCACTAACACCTCATTCTAGGTCTGCAAACTTCTTGGGTTCTTGTTGTTCTATTAAATTTCTAGCAAAGCGGTATGGCTGTTTGTATAGTGGAAGTTTATGCTTAATTACTCCACTGAATACAATTCTTCTAAATCACCATGCATTCTTAGCTTCCATTTTTATATTTTGTTGACACAAAAATGCAAATATATCATTTAAGATAAATATCAGAGAGGCTTTATCCACTCAGCTTTAAAAGAGGATATTCAAGTTGAGTCCTCCACCCTCCCGCCCTCTTCAGCCTTGTCTGCGTTCTTTCTTCTCACTTAGTGCTGTCGGGGTCTAGAACTGTCCTGTGCCTCATGACTGCCTGGGCTTCCTCACTGTTGGGTTTGCAGGAGAGTGTATTTCTGCACCTCTGCATTTCTTTTCTGACTATACAGGAACTTCTGTGAACAGATTCAAAGTCAGACAGACCTATCTGTCATTTGCTAGCCATATGATCTTTGGTATTTTTCTTAAGTTTCCTAATGATTTATTTCTACATATACAAAATGAAGATATGGCACCAGTTTCTTAGAGTAAGGCTAGGTGAGATAATATAGAAAAGGTGCTTGACTCGGGTCCCTGAGTCAAGTGAGACTATGGCAGAAGAGTGGAAGGTAAAGTCAAAATTAGCATATAAAATTACGTCTGGAAAGCCCACCCCACCAAGGCTGCTTTGAAATAGACACTTGCAGGAAAAGTGCACATCGTACAGATGACCTGTACGAGAGTCCTGTCTGGGGTACAGGACCCGCTGGGGTCTAACCTTTCCATCAGGTCTGGGTACAAGACTCGCTGAGGTCTAACCTTTCTATCAGGACTGGGGTACAGGACCCACTGGGGTCTAACCTTTCCATCAGGTCTGGTCCACAGGACTCACTGGGGTCTAACCTTCCACAAGGTCTGGTCCACAGGACTCACTGGGGTCTAACCTTTCCATCAGGTCTGGGGTGCAGAATCCGCTGGGGTCTAACCTTTCCATCAGGTCTGGGGTGCAGAACCCGCTGGGGTCTAACCTTTCCATCAGGTCTGGGGTACAGGACTCGCTGGGGTCTAACCTTTCCATCAGGTCTGGGGTACAGGACTCGCTGGGGTCTAACCTTTCCACAAGGTCTGGGGTACAGGACTCGCTGGGGTCTAACCTTTCCACAAGGTCTGGTCCACAGGACCCGCTGGGGTCTAACCTTTCCATCAGGTGTGATCCACTTTCTCTGAAAGTGCTCTCCTTCTTCATTGTCCCTGCCGCTCTGACACTGTACATGTGTCCCTCTGTGTCTCAGACCCTGGACACCAGGCAAGGACCTTCTACCCTCCAGTGCTCACCTTAACTATGCTAGCTCTTTCTATCCCCAGAGACAGCAGTTCTGTTACACGACCTCGTACTAAGCTGTTCTCAGCTGCAGGTTATTAGGCTTTCCGAGGAAACGCCATTCAGTAAAGGAAAAGTCCTGGGGGAAGAAGATTGATGTCATAGGACGATAATTAAAATTATCCAATCTTACTCAATGTGAACAATTTTGGAGGGGTGTTATAGGGAAAACCCTGAAAACATTACGCCATGAGATAACTTTTATCTTGTGCTTATAGTAATGTTGGCCCTTGTCCCGGCAGGATGTCATGATGAGCTGAGTTCAATCTTTGAAACTAAAAGTAGAACCAGAGCACTGACCCTTGAAAGTTGCCTTCCGACGTCCACACATAAGCCCTGGCACACTCACACCTGTGCCAGTCTATATACGTATCAGAGAAGCACACGCACACTCACATGCAGTAAGATCTGCTGACTCTTCTTGATGATCCCCAGAGCTGATCCAGCTCTTTCCATCCTCCTCAGGATGAGCTTTGACCCCTGTCTCATCACCTCAGATCCGACAGGGTCCTGAGTGTGGGTGTGCTGACTTCTGAACCCTTAGGGTGAAACCAAGTCATGTGGGTGTTCGTTCCCAGAAACCTCTAATTTGTCCTCTGCTGGAACAGGAAAGGGATGTGCGGCCGGAAGTGGTTTGAATTCCTCATTGCGAACACCCAACATGAAACAAAACTGTTCTAACGTCCCCTTACCTCCTTCCTGTCCTTGCCAACACACATTTTAATATTTTTTTCCATCCAAAGACTTTTGCTGTTTTTTTTTTTAATATAAGAGTTTCAGACCTTGAAGTACAAAGAGCACAATTGTAATCTCCAGGTGCTCACCGCACGCAGCTCAAACGGCCATCAGCATTCGCCCATCACGCTTTATCTTTCCTCCTTATTTTATTACTTTAATTTTAACTTTTCATTTATTATCTATTGTATATTGGTCATAACCCCCCGTACCTTCTTCTCTCCCCCTTCCCATTAGTTCCCTTTGTCCCCCTAGACAGTGTGAATTCTATTTTCTTGGCATATATTCTTACATAATTTTATCTCTCTCTACCAAACCTAGGAACCACAAATGGTATAAAACATTTTTCTTTCTGATAATTTGCTCCCCACGATTATCTCCAGCTGTACCCATTTTCCTGCATGGACACAACTTTGTTCTTTGTTCATGACTGAAAAATTCCACTGTGTTTGTGCAGTACGCGTTCCGTGTTTGTTCCTCTGTTGTTGGACACTTAGGTTGGCTCCATAATTCAGCTTCTATGAACAGTGCTGCATTTGTTTTATTAATTAACAGTTTTGATCACGCTAATTTATTTTGTTTGCGTACACGTGTGAGCGAGTGTGGAGGTCGGAGGACAACATGCGGTCGGTTCTCTCCTTCCACCCCGTGGGCCCCAGGGGTCAAACTCGGGCTGTCAGATTTGCCCGCAAGCAGCTGAACCCACGAAGAAGAGAAAGAACAACAATCTGAGTTTTCTGTTGCTGTTTTAGACAGGGTCTAACGTAACCCCGGTGGCCAGAGATGAGCTTGGGTCCTTAGCCTGCAGTAGCTGAGATCACAGGGCTCTGATCTTCCCCTGTCCTCTTTGGGCAATTCTGGGGTTTTCTAATACGCTAGGCCAGCCTTCTACCCACTGAGTTACATGGACATTATTTTATTATTTTTGCTCTGATATTTCACAGCTAGCTAAGTGCTTATTTTAGTGGAATCTCTGCCTGTCTGATCTTAAAATTGGAGGTTGGGCAGAGCGATCCAGGCTCCTGGAGCTCAACCTTCCTTTCCCTGCTATGTCTCCACTGCTGTCGCATGGTTAGAACAGGGTGCAAATGCATCTTCATCAGCTGGTATTCTTCGCATAAATATTGCAGACAGTGTTTGGCTCTGAGGAGAAGAAAGCGGGAGTCAGGAAATGTTCACTGGGAAAGAAAAGTAAAAGCAGTGTGACCCTTGGACTCATGAAGTCACTCAGTGCCCCAGAGTGTTGGCCGCTCGCCCCAGCCGCCGCCTCTTCACACTGGCATCCTAGCTGCTTGACAAGCCCGCCACAGAATGCAGCTCTTTCCGGACGGTCCCTTAAGTGGTCTCATAGTGCACTTTCCAAAGTGTCTATTACTTACTCTCACAAGTTTAGAAAAGATAAAGTTTGAAAACGTTTCCAGTATGTTTCAGCTGAGTGAACTCTTTTCTTACTTCTTACATTGTCTTCAAGTTCTTGATGTGCTGGAAGGAGACGGCCTTCATTCATCTCCTGTAGGAGGACAGGACCATCGCAAAAGACGAGCTTCTCAGAGGCCATGCTGAATAACTGACTTTGCCATTACATACTCGTAAGAAAGACAAACTATTACTGGCCCTATGCAACAACTAGTGTCACTCAGAACTTCTGGATTGTCCTTTGGGGGTATATGAGTAAGGAAGAATCCATCATCATTTTAAAAGCCCTATTTTACTGTTTTTTGTTTGTTTGTTTATTGATTTTTTTGGGAGGGGGGAGGGACAAAGTCTTACTCTGTAGTGAAAACTGGCCTTAAGCTCACTGTGAAGCCTAGGATGGCCTTGAATTTGTGGCAGTCCCAGACTCCAGCATACTGAGATTAAGAAGCAGCACACACAGCTGAGTAAAAATGCTTACTTGGTTTATAGAAGCCTATAGTGTAGGTGGGGTGTTTTGTTGGGACCATTGGCTCCCAAATAAACTCACAGAGACTCAATAATTAGTTATAAATGGTTGGCAGATAGTGTAGGTTTATTACTACCTAGCTCTTACAAATTAAATTAACCCATATTTATTGATTTATGTGACTCATGCTTATTACCCTTCTTCTGTTAATGTTCCCTCAGTCCGGTTCTCCCACCTAACTTCTTTCTGCCTAGTTAATGGCCAGTTAGTTCTTTATTAAACCAATTAGAGCAACACACCTTCACCGTGTACAAAAGGATTATTTTATTCCACGGCAACCTAATAACTTCTGGGTAGCAGAGAGTTAGGGAAAAAGAAAAGGGGTCTAGGGCTCAGGATAGAACACAGAACAACAGGGTTAGAGGAGAGCTCCAACGCTGTGCTAAACAAGTACAGGTTGTATACAGCAACTTGTTCATGTCTGTCTATTTTTCATTCTCTTGAGTTAGCAGATTTGTAGCGCTAGTCTCTTTTGGGACGAAGAGTTCTGGAAAGCTTCAGTCTGTCTACATCACTATGGCTGCAAGGACACATGAGATCTGAACTCACGCTCTTCATGGCTGGACAACAAGTGCTCTTAACCAGTAAGCCATCTCAAAGGATCTCTCTCTTTTCTGCCTGCAAGAAATACATCACGTTATCAAAGACTAGCAGTATTTCAGGACAAAGGGATGGGCAAGGAGTTCAGCGCATGCAGAACCAGGAAGCAAGCAGGTGACACTGTTCCCATAGCTGGTAAAAATAGATTTCAAACTAAAATTATCCAGAAGAGAAAAATAAAAGTCATTTCACATTGATTGATGGAATAATACACCTATATAATCATATCCATACACAGGGGTTCCAAATGTCAAACTAAATACTACTAAAAACAAAGTCACAGATCATCCCAACACAGTAATAATGACTTTAATAGTTTGCTTTCACCAACAGACAGTTCATTCGGAAAAAAAATAAACAGAGGAACATTGGAATTAAATAACACCATAGAACAAATAGGTTAATTTGTGGACATATCGGTAACTTACCAAACTTAAACCAAGATGAAGTAAACAATTTAAGCAGACATATAGTAATCAACAAGGTCAAGCAATAAAAATAATAATAAAAAATCTACCAACTTAAACCAGTCCAAAGCCAGATGAATTCATTGCAGAATTCCATCACACCTTTAAACAAGAACTAACATCAATCATCTTTTTTTAAATATACAATTTGCTTTTATTTTGTGCTCTTTGGTGTTTTGCCTGAATGTACGTCTCTGTGAGAGTGTCAGAGGTGTTATTGTACTTACTGTATAGTTTTTCTTATATTATAACATTTTTTATTTTAGGTAAAAACAATAAATGTGGTGACATCTTGCTTGTACTCTACAAATAAAGATTATCTCAATAGATGAATTCCTTGACAAAACTAAAATTGATTTGAAATCCTAGAGAAATTACAGATGGAAAAAATATCTCAATATAATAACAGGTATATATGACAAACCTATATCCCAAACCATACAAAACATGGGAAAAATCAAATCATTTCCACTAAGATCAGAAACAAGAGAAAGGGTCCACTGTCTCCAGTTCTGTGCGATAGAGTGCTTAATGTCGAAATGAGAGTACAAAATAAGAGAGGGAAATAAATGGGATTCCATTGGGAAGACAAGCAGTCATATAGTTTATGTTCAGATAATATGCTTCTGCTGGTTGTGGTGGCGCACGCTGGTAGGATTTGCTGAAGGAGGCAGAGGCAGGAGGATCACAAGTTCGAGGCCAGCCTGGGCTATCTAATAATTTAATAAAAAAAAAGATAATATGGTTCTATCACCATAAACTCCACCAGAACACCCTCAAGCTGGCAAAGTGGAAGGATATAAAATAAGCATACAAAAACCCATAGCTTTCCTGCATACCAATAACAAATATAATAATGAGAAAAAACCCAGGGAAACCAGGCCACTCACAATAGAAAACAAACAGCAAAACAAAACAAAACACTAAACCAAACAATAACAATGAATCCTTAGAATAAACCTAGCTAAGAAAATAAAAGAACCCTACAATAAAAACTTTAAAACACTGAAGAAATAAATTAAGGAATACATTAGAAAATGGAAAGACTTTTAATTGTCACAGAGCAGAAGGATCAATATGGTGAAAATGGACATCGTACCAAAAGCAACTGACAGATCAATGCACTCCTGATTAAAAAAAATCCATTGTTATTATTCAGAGAAATAGAAAAAACAACCTTAAAATTCATATGGAAGCACAAAGGATCTAGGATAGCCAAACAATCATGAGAAAAAGAATAATGTTGGCGGTAATAGCATGTCATCAATGTATGTGACTTAAGCTGTTTAAGTGTTTCTTTTACAAATCGGATGCCTTTGTGTTTAGTGTGATCTGTTGCAGAGTAGGGGATGAGACTGTGGATTGGATCTGGGGGAGAGAAGGAGAGGTGAAGATCTACAATCAGCCTACTCTCTTCTCTGACAGGAGTCTAAAAAATTAGAGATGAGGCCACCAAACCCTTTACAAAGCAAGACACAGCTAGGCAGGGTGGTGCAAAGTGCCCAACTTTAATCCAACCACTTTCCTGTTGGGCCTCAACTTCAGTAACAACTTGGTTGGTTACCTCTAAACATTGCTGTTTTTTTTTTTTTCTCTAGAAGAAAAGGGAAGGCAGTGAAAAACAGAATTTTTGGTACGGGGAACTACTCCCATAGATTTTATTGGTTCTGGAAGTTTCTTTGGCATCAAAGTGAGGTGACTGTGGTATGTTTTGTAGTTTATATGTTATTAATAAAACTCCTCCAATAGTACCTAAGCTTCCAAAATCAATCAGGTAGAAAGAACAAGACAGTCCAGAAACTTCTCAAAAAGAATTGGACCCAGGGCCTGAATGGGGGAGACCCCAAGTCAGAGAAATTGCAGAGATTAGAGAGGGGCGAAAAGATTATAAGAACAAAGTTGGAAGGCTTATGCTCTATGAATTGTGATCAGATTTATGTGAGATCATTCTGCAGGTGTGCATTGTTCACTAATAACCAAACCTGGCTTCATGGACTCTTCCTGTAATCCCAGAGCTGGGAGGCTGAGAGGGATGGCACCAGTTCACAGCCAACACGGGCTACCTCGTCTCCAAAAGACCAAATAAATGAACACATCAACAAATAAGTAAAAGAGTCAACTCATGCCTTCAAGTTGGTTTTTGTCATTGGGGTAACCAACTGTTCTCTATAGCCACGAGAAGAATGACATCACCTGGAGTCAGTTATCAGTGTCTGGGAAGGGGGGTACAAGGTGGGGAAGGGACCAAAGACAGCCATTCTGAGTGACCATAGCTGGGAACACAGATTTAGGTCACCTCAAATTCCATGTTCCAATGTGGAAGCAGTTTCATGAATTTGATGGTTTCACAGAATGATGAAAACCATAAACCAAGGCAGATTTAAAATACATCAGAGAGGCAGGTACAGCAAGGTGGAGGAAGCTTTTTTATAGGTCTAAGATGCTCTCTGATGACATTCTTAGCTCCTGGGTTGCTAGACGCTAGTGATCTGCTGAGTTACCAGATTGCAACAGATTTCTGTCTGTTAAGTCACAGTCTGCTGCTCAGACACTAACCCAGCTAGAAATGGCTGTTGGGGAGGCCGGAACTAGCCCAGATGAGGTCTCAGCCCCTGGTCCTACAGCATTCCAATCTCCCCACAGTACTGGAAGGCGAATCAGTCAGTCTCTGCGGAGCAGGGGGTGGGAGCCGCAGACAGGAGCCCATCCTGTCCCTCCACATCCTGCTAATGTGGCTTATACAAGTCACTAAACATCTTGTGGCTTTAATTTTGTTATAAAACTGGAGGGCTAATTCTGAACCTCATCTGGCAAAGAGGTCAGAGGGCCGTATGAAGTGACGTATGTGAAAATGACCTAAAATGGAAAACCATCTGTCTAAATCCTCAGATCTTAACAACTCCTTCACAGGAATTATAAGAAAGGCCCAAAGTCTAGCTCACCTAGAGGAAGGGGCCCAACAGCTAGAGAAAACACCTATCTAAGGGTGTGTCCGGTGAGTGTCTTTGTAGTCTTATCAATCCCCAGGTGGTCTGAAACCCAGCTGGAGAAGGGAATGCCTACTGTGAGCTGACTAGTTTTATTCACCCCATGTAGGAGCTGATGAACTGTTCTCCCTTGGGTAATCTTTATCTTGGCTCAAGTAACTACATCTACAAAATCTGGACTTCTCCGCCCCCCCACTGCAAATAGTCAAATGAAATCATAACACAGTTGTAGCAGTGTGGGAAAGGTGACCCAAATAAAAGAAGAAACAAAACACCAGAAACTAACATTCCAGAAGTGATAGGAAAAGGCTTAAGGCAGTACGTGTAGAAAACAGGACTAATAAGGCTGGAAATTCATGCACAGGGTCAAAGGGATCTAGACCACAGGTAAGTGGGCATATCTCAGAGCGGAACAGCTGACTTATAAAATAAAGTGCCTGCACTTTCCCTGGGCCAGAAAACACTTCCTGTCTTTCATAAACTGCTTTACTTCAAAGTGTTTGTGGGGACAGAAATGCAAATTAGCTGAGTGAGTGTGTTCTGTGCTAGGAAGAAGTGGAGAGAGACGGGTTCAGGAAATCGGCTGTGTTTAAAAGCCCACGGCACACACAGGGATAGATTTTTATGGAGAGTGGCTTCTGGGTACTGCTCACAGAGAAGAAAGCTATAGCAGGGCAGAACCAGGGGCGCAGAAAGAGCCAGGACTATCTGAAGCTGCTTACAAGTATAGGTAAGCCACAGAGAGCAGCGTCCCATGCCTGGGGGGCTCTCCACCTGCTGAGCCACATGTGAACCCCATTTGATCTCCTTCCTACACTTCTTTCCTCATTCTTCTTTAAAATAAAAACAAGCTCTGGTTAGCTTTATTAAAGAAAAGCTTTCCTGGTCTGTTCCTCACTGGTCTGTTCTGGCAAGCCTCTAATATTGTCATAATCTCCTGAGCCCATGACAGCCAGCAGGCACTCTAGCATTTTCCACATGCGGGGCCCAGGGCAACATTGCTACTGAGGGATGGAGGCCAGCTTTGGCCAAGAGCATAGCATTCTATTTCCGATTTCCTCAAAGCTGGGCAGTTGCTGAGCAGAGTAGCCAGTTAGATGCTTCCTGTCTCATCATTAGAGTCCGCTGCTACCCAGCATGTCCTTCCTGCTTTACATACCAAGGTAGAACCTGGAGTTGGCAACTCCAAAGGCCTGCCTGCTTCTCAGCTGCCATCCTCCTGCCTTAGCTGTGGGACAGGACCAGTCAAGAGCAGCTGCCATGGCAGCTGGAGAGGGAGAAGGCGCCACTGCCTTTTCTTCCTCCACTACAAATGGAGCTCGGATGACAAACTTAGCAGAGGCCCCAGCTGTGGCTGCACGTTTCGGAAACTTTACTTTCGGAGTGAGAATGAACCTAGGACTTTTCATTCCATTTTTATCTCCTTTGGGGAGAAGGGTAATGTAATAGCAAGGAAAGTAAATCTGGGATAAGAAATGAATGCAGTGTCTACGATGATGAGCCTCGTCCTGTGCCTAGAGCAAGGTTCTCTGTAAGAACTCGACACTCATTTGGCTTAGCTGTCCTCTTTGGCGATTAGGAAGCCAAAGAACTGACTGGTATGTGCTGGGGCTGGAGCAGAGGGCTTAGCTTGTGCAAGGCTCCAGCACCACAAGAGAAAGGACGGAGCGGTATCAAGTTCCCTTACTGATTCCTCAGATGCAAATCTGTTTAAGACCATTTCTACCGGTCACCTTCCAATCCTCGAGACCCACACCTTTTTACACAGGAAAGGTGAGGAGAGGCAAAAGAAATAAGAAAGAGAGCCATTGCCTTCAGGGGTGGAGTGCTGTGGACGAGAACCTGAGGCACGGGTCAGGGTTCATGTCTACATCATGCCTTCATTCCCCCCTCTTCCCCAGGCCAAATGAAGGTGACTCTGGTGCATACGCTGACTATGATGCTGGTGCTGCTGCTAGGCCTGGGGCTGGGCCTGGGCCTCGGCCTTCACATGGCTGCTGCGATCCTGGAGGATCAGGATCAGCCACTGAGTGAGTTTTGGCCTGGTGGCTCCAAGGACACAGCTGAGGCCACTGAAGGCACAAGGACCACAGAAGCCCTGGTGCTGGGCTACAAAGAAATGGCCCAGCCTATCTGGCCAGAAGAAGCTGTCCTCAGTGAAGATGAAGTTGGAGGAAGCAGGATGCTGCGGGCCGAGTCTCTGTTTCAGAGCAAACAGGACTACCCCAGGCTTGACCTGAGCGCCAGGGACTGTAACACCATGATGGCCCCCAAGATGAAGGAGCATAATCGCAGCTGCATAAACCAATACACATTCATCCATGAAGAGCCAAGCACAGTCAGGGCAGTCTGTGACAGCCCTGTGGTTACCTGTAACCTCAAGGGGCTCAGATGTCACAAAAGCCCCCGTCCTTTTGATCTGACATTGTGCAAGTTGTCCAAACCAGGCCAAGTCACTCCCAACTGCCATTATCTGAGTTATATCACGGAAAAGGTCATTATCATAACCTGCAATGACACGAAGCAGCTGGAGGTTAACTGAGGACTCGCGCCTTTCCCTTCCCTTCACCTCGTCCTCTTCCTTCGCATTTCCATTTGCTGATGCTTCTGCCCCCACTTGGGTGCGCTGTAGAGAAGGTTCTGGGAAGAAATGATGAACCACTGTGATCTTTGTCTTCTGAAAATATAATTATTCTCTGCGTTAGGGGTCGTCCAATTGGCATTTTGTTCTGGGGGTCAGAAATAGCAGAATAATGCCTAATTTCTCCGAGATGTCTCTCACCTTCAACCCTGCCCTACAAAGGCCAAGCCGTAGATAGACCCTACCTTAGCCGTGGTCGTCAGCCTGATCCCTGGACTGAGTAAAACTTGAGCATATAGTGGAAGAGTTCAATGCATCCTTTACCCATTTTCTTCCATGCTACTCTCATGGGGCCTCTGGTAATCACAGACTCCCAGGCCCTGTGCAGGACAATGTACTTCTCAGATGCAATTAAAATGATTCTATCTAGGACTGTGTCTGAAAGTCACATGGTTAGGCTGGAAAATTATAGAGCCTGCTGACAAGGTGGTGCAAGAGGAACCAGTGCTTGGGTAAGGACCCACTTTTTCTCCCCTTCCGCCTCCTCTTTTCACAACCTTCCTTTTTGTTCCTCTTTTCTTTCTCCTTTGTTTCTTTCTTCTCTTATAGTTTTCTGTGTTCTCCTTTTCTTCCACCTTTTTTTTTTTGGGGGGGTCCTTGTTTCTCCAGATGTTTTTTGAGCCATTCAGTCAGCTAATATGTGTTAACTGGGCTATACTGGGTAAGAGGTGTTGGTCCCATAGACTGAGTCTGGCATGGGTAGTTAGAGGTTAGATGGAAAGAAAAGAAAGAAAGGAAGGGAGGGAGGAAGGAAGATAGAAACGGCTGTTCTTGGTGGTCAACTTGACTACATCTGAAATTAACTACACCCCAAGCAGCTGGGTACACCTGTAAGGATTTTTTCTTAGTTAAATCATTTGATTTAATCTGGGTCTTTTGAGATAGGAAGATCTACCTTTGATCTGTGCCACATCTTTTGGTGCAGCTCAGACAAAGGACATGGAAGAAGGGAGCTCTCCCTCTTAGCCGGCTGGCCCTTACTCTTTCTGGCAAGTTGATTACTGCACTGGCATTAGAGCCTGCTTCTTCGAGGCTCCATTGTACATTGAAGACTGGCTGACACATCCGGCCTCATGGATTGAACAACCACTGAATCCTTAGACTTTCTATTGGAAGACAACCATTGTTGGACCATAGCTTGTTAGTCATTCTAATTCATATATATATGGGATTTCCCAGACCCACACTTTCGCATTACTCTGCCTCTGCTTACTACATTTCAATTAGATGTTAACCAGCTTTCTGTTACTGTCATAAAAGACCTGAGAACTAACTTAGAAGGAGGAAGCATTCATGTTGGGTCCCCTGAGAACTAACTTAGAAGGAGGAAGCATTCATGTTGGGTCCCCTGAGAACTAACTTAGAAGGAGGAAGCATTCATGTTGGGTCCCCTGAGAACTAACTTAGAAGGAGGAAGCATTCATGTTGGGTCCCCTG